>CAJGYO010000018.1:10830307-11030307 GCA_904845875.1 Miscanthus lutarioriparius
TCAGCACATTGTACCCCAACAGTAAGCTATCTAAGAGAAATGGCGGACCTTGAAATGTAGGTGGAAGAGTCCCAAGTGTCAACTGTCCAAATTCAATTGATTCTATACCATATTGTCCAACATATTGATCAAACATTGGCCTCGTTGCACGTTTTATATTGTTGCATATTGCCTGTGTTCGTGGATGAGAAGAACATTATTTTGGCTAATCATGCTTCCGTTTAAAATTTATACAGCACAGAAATGATGTACCCGTGAAAATCAAACTAAATTTGTACCAAATAAGCCAAATAAAAGTTGAAAGAACCTTATCCAGAAAAGGCCACATGTCAAAAATAAACTTGTTCATCCAGTCAATCTGCAAAACAATAAGATGTTGTGAACCTTTAATCAGCGAAATCTTGTGTTTGATTTGCAACACCAGCTTCCAATTAAAAACATTGGAACATTTTTAGAATAACAGTTGGATGTCTGGAAAAAATATGAACCATGCTAATCAGAGGTAACCCTTTTGGCCATTTTCCTGTATGACTCTTCAAGAACTTCAGCAACTATATAGGATCTTTTGACATGACACCTAAGCTAAAAGGAATGTATAATGTGATTCTATGTAAATGCTCATTGGCAACATGGTATCACTTTGTAAGTCTCATTTCTCAAAATGGATGAATGAGCTCTCATATCCTGATTAGGTGGGAATACATGTTTTAAAACTAACGTGTCTAAAAAAAAGACTAAATATACAGTGACTATATTTTCCATATCAATTTAAAGGTGCATCATAGTCAAATTGATTTCTTCATTCGAGAAACTTAATGCTAATATTAAGATGAACTTTCACAAAAATGTTGTTCTATATATCAAATTCTATTAATTTCAAACATAAACAAACCATAAATTTATTTTGGGTAAAACACGAACAAGGTTCCATTTCTTCCATAAGACTTACATTCCTACAGAGATGTTCCTCAAGGTTTGAGTAAACATGAAGTTGACTTACACCTCCATTCACTCATTAAACAGGGACTGATATACTATATATGGATATTCCATCAAGTAACAAGAATAAACCATTGGATTAGTAGTGTAATAAGAACTGAGAAGTATGCACTCACCCGCTCATAGTCTGGGCTCTTCACCCATAATGGAATATCTGGTATTGTTGCCTGCAGAGTTTCAGAATCTAAATCTCGTAGAGGTTTAATGACAGGATCCTGTAAAGTCGAGCATGAGAAACCAGATTATGTTTATTGACACAGCACAATAATTACCATAAATGTCAACCTCTATGGAAATTTATGTATTCATAATAGTATTGGCTGCTATAACAAGGTAAAAAAGATGTGATGAAAAAAAAGTAATTGGGCCCAATATTTCTGTAAAAATTAAGACTATCCTTTTTGGATTAGAATTTGGTTAAAAAATGGACTAGTTATCGGTAGTTACAAATTCAAATTTCAGTCTAGCTGCAATAAAAGAAAAGATTGTTTCATGGTCTCAGTTTGCACTACTAGATAACACTACACCAAAGCTATATTTTGAAAATTTATATGCCTTCAAGAAACATGATCGATAGTAATTGGTGATCCATAGGTACAAAGGTAGCATCAATTACATAAGAGTACAAGGTGACAATAAAACCCAAGTTCTATATTTTTTTCTTCAAAAAGCTTAATAGATGTTATAAGCAGGTTCATATTACAGAGTTGGAGATAATGTAAAATGGATATAGTTGTCTTGATCTCGACTCTGTAGAGGCAAGTTGTTTGTGTGTGCTATGTTGGTGTTAAACTGAAATTGATTTTATGACTTTCGGTTGCACAATATCTCTGTAAAAATGACAGATATGACTTTTCTTTACTTAGCGTTGCGGATACGATTCTTTCTTTTCTTACCAACTAAGCTATCCAAATGTCATTGTAGTCTCAAGTAGACTGCGTGTTCAGACAAGTACGCTATAGATATAGTATTTATTAAGTTCCCAAGTTGGATTTTGTTCCCATCATATTCCACAACTGCACGTCATTTTCATTCCTATGGGCAAACTGATGAAACCACCTGTAATTTAGCGCGAACCACATGCTGGAAAATGATTCCAAGCATATTATTAGACAGCGATGAAGAAAAGCATCATTCAAATATGCCTTAGTATGATGCTAATTAAAGAACTATTATTACATCATTAATTATAAGTATCAGGTGATAACTATGCACCCACCATAGTATGTATGCACTAATCCCGTTTCTCATTGGCAATGTTAAACAAATGCATATATACACATACGTACAGATATCTTTTACTGTCATGGACTTGCATATCCTTTCTGTAATCCACGATACCTGCTTTGTCCAACATAGACGACAGTGACAAATAACCAACGGTGAATCGATCCTGTCACTGATCCTCTAGAGGAAAACCCCTCACACAAACACCCGAATCCTCCACTACAACAATTTCTAACCTGAAAGTCGGTATATATCTGCCTGGCAGTGCCCATCGATGCAAATTGGGGAACGGAACATATAATCGTTGGGCAAGGCAAAAACGAATCAGACACGCAAGGCATCAGTCGGCAGGCCGTTCAAAAGCTGGAAAAAGGTACTGTCGGTCTCAGCTGGCTCTGGCTGCTGACCAACTATTTCTGAAAGGACCTACCGGACAACCCAAGACTCCAGAGGCGTACGTACTCCCCACAACTGAAAATCGCTCCAGCTGAGGTAATCTCATCTGGACTTTGGAGGACCGCACGCACAATCTTCCTTCCCCCCCACGTCGCCTCGAGTCATCGTGTACAGAAATATAGAACAAGCTAACGATTCACTAGTCACTACGTGTTTGGTCGCCGTTACTGTTTTTCCTCCAAGACGCGAAGCTACTCTACGATTCGATTCTCACGGCACGACCGATTCGAACTAGCGCGACCGGAGCACGGAAACTCAGTAATTAGCAACAGCAACGCAACTAGTGCAGCGCTGCGGCGCGGGGATAGACCACGGTGGTCACCGTATGCACGCACGCACGTACCTGGAGGCGGCGAGCGGCGGCGAAGTAGCGGAGGTAGACGAAGTACGCGGCGGCGAGGCCGATGGGGAGGCCGAGGCAGAAGCCGAGGACGCCGCCCACGAGGCCCATCGTCTATCACCGTCGCCGTCGTCCCTGCCGCGATCGCGAATGCCGGCCGGCGCCGCGCCGCGCCTCGCCACGCCACTACCCCAGGCGCCGCGGCAACCGCCGCCGCATGGGGAGTCGGGAACCGACCGCGCGCGCGCGGAGGTTGCTGGCTGGTTGTAGATGGCGGGGTTTCGTTGTCGCTGCTTGCTGCTGCTCCTCCTCCTCGGATGTGTCGAACGAACCTAGGCGGCGGGGGCAACAACTGGAGTAGTATAGCAGTAGAAGCGATGAAGGAAGCAGCGGAGGCGGCGAGCGCGAAGCGAGCGAGCGAGCTGGCGCTGGCGACGGGCGGAGTTTTATTGCTCGGGATGGGGACGGAGACTGGGATGCTCCGTGTGCGCGCGGCGTGGAGAGGGCGGCAGAGATTTTTTTATTTTTAACACTTTTTTAAAACTATTTTTAAATATAACTTTTTTTTTTTTGAAAACTAACACTTTTGGTCGCGTCTATTCGCATGGCGCGGCCAAATCATATTGCCGCGTCATGCATAGGGGAGTGGTAGGAGCGACGACGTGGCAACGACTAGGGCCGCTCAACGCTGATGTGGCCGGGCTGCCGCGCGGATCTGGGTGCGGCACTGACGCACCATGGCGCATGGCACGGCACCCCTTTGACACGAGAGACGGACACCTAGCTGGCCCATGCAGCTTTTACGCAGGGTAGGTGTAGAGACTACAGTAGCCGACGGGTAGTGTCAAATCACCTAGCCCCTGCTCATGTATGTATATATAAGAGCAGATTACATTTCATTGAACCATATTTTACATCTTCAGTTTAGGTGTAAGTTCTATATTCAACTGGTGTAAATTGATTATTCTTAAATAAGAATGATCAGAATTACTTAATATTTAGCTGACCGTTTTTTGGCTTTTTATTTTCTTTATATTTTATTTGGTTTTTCTTTGAAATTTTTTAATTTAGCTTCCATAGAAATAATCTGGCTAATTTTTTTGTTTTATTTGGTTTTGCTTTGAAATCTTCTAATTTGGCTTCCATAGAAATAATCAGAGTAATTTTTTATTTTATATGTTCTATCTTTGAATTAATTCTGATCATTAGATCTTAACCCCGTGGTTATAAAATTTGAGTGTTTCATGGCCGTAAAATAATTGATTCTATCAACCGGTCAGTTTCGAGTGTTTTATTAGTATGTGACGACCGGGTGTCACGAGTTCTAAAATACTCGAGTAGAAGGTAGACATACTATGCAATTAAAATTTTATAGGGTATTAATTTTTTTTCAAATGGGAGGGGGGACATGAGCCCCTACTGCCTCTTTGGTTCTGCCAATGGCACCATTATTGTTCTTAAACGCGTGTAATAATATGAACAACTAGCACATCCTTCGTTTGAAAATTGGATCTAGGAACTAAAGTTTAGTCCGTGTCGGACGTTCGGATGCTAACTACGAGGACTAAATACGAGCTAATTATAAAACTAATTGCACAGGAGTAGATTAATTAGCGAGACGAATCTATTAAGCCAAATTAGCACCATTTTACTGTAGCATCACATTGTCAAATCATGAACTAATTTGGCTTAATAGATTCGTCTCGCTAATTAATCTACTCCTGTACAATTAGTTTTATAATTAGCTCATATTTAGTCCTTATACTTAGCATCCGAACGTCCGACACGGACTAAACTTTAGTTCCTGGATCCAATTTTTAAATGGAGGATGTGCTAGTTGTTCACATCGTTACACATGTTTGAGAACAATAATGGTGCCATTGGTAGAACCAAAGGGACAGTAGGGGCTCATGTCCCCGTCCCATTTGAAAAAAATAATACCCTATAAAATTTTAATTACACAGTATGTCTACCTTCTACACGAGTATTTTAGAAACTCGTGACACCCGAGCGTCACATGCCAATAAAACACTCGAAACAGACCGGTTGATAGAATCGAGTATTTTAAGGCTACGAAACACTCAAATTTTATAACCACAGGGTTAAGATCTAATGTTCAGAATTAATTCAAAGATAGAACATATAAAATAAAAAATTACCCAGATTATTTCTATGGAAGCCAAATTAGAAGATTTCAAAGCAAAATCAAATAAAACAAAAAAATTAGCCAGATTATTTCTATAGAAGCCAAATTAAAAAATTTCAAAGAAAAACCAAATAAAATATACAGAAAATAAAAAAGCCACAAAATGGTCAGATAAATATTCAAGTAATTCTGATCATTCTTATTTAAGAATAATCAATTTACACCGGTTGAATATAGAACTTAAACTTAAACTGAAGATGTAAAATATAGTTCAATGAAATGTAATATGCTCTTATATATACATACATGAGTAGGGGCTAGGTGATTTGACACTACCCACCAGCTACTGTAGTCTCTGCACCTACCCCTGTGCAAAAGCAGCATGGGCCAGCTAGGTGTCCGTCTCTCCGTGTCAAAGGGGTGCCGCGCCATGCGTCGTGGCGCGTCAGTGCCGCGCCTAAATCCGCGTGGCAGCCTCGGTCACGTCAGCGTTCAGCGGTCCTAGTCGCTGCCACGTCGCCGCTCCTACCGCGCCCCCATGCATGGCGCAACAACATGATTTCGCCGCGCCATGTGAATAGGCGCGGCAAAAAATGTTAGTTTAAAAAAAAAGCAGTGTCATATTTGAAAATAGTTTTAAAAAAAGTGTTAAAAATAAAAAAAATCACACTTGGCATGCAGGGTTTCCTCCCGGCTCCCCCACGGCCGGTCACCGAGTTTCTCTCCCTTGCCGTTCCCCTCCCTACCTTCTCCGAAGCTCCTTCTCGGTCTTGTCAATGTAATGAAGCTCCTCCTCGGCCTCTACGGTGAATCGAATGATTTAAATGAGTAGTTAGGGTATGGAGGAAAATATGAGTTCGATAGAACGTTAGATTGAATGATTAGGATTATGATTGCCAATGTTAAGGTTAATTGGTTAGTTAGAATTATGATTACCATGTATTTTATTTGTTTGAGTTTGCATTTCAACTTTTATATGTGAATAAATATATGGACACACTGTTGATGTACCAAATTTTATTTTTTACTGACCAAAGTATAGTTTTTATATAGTTTTCATGTTTGCATTTAAGATAGAGTTTTCACCAAAGTGTAAGTTATATTTTATTTGTTGTAATACAAATGGTTCTCATTGACATTAATTTGTGATGTTTTAATTTTTGTTTGTTAAATTACAACCGTTTTGTTAGATACAAGAAATGTATCGGGAGGAGTTTTGGCGAAAACGGGGTCGTCCTCGATAATTATGCCCCGACGGTCTAGTAAAGATGCCCCCGTCCCTCCAGACCTTCCTGTCCCTAACTGTAACTGTGGTTTCCCGACCGACGTGTTTCAATCGAGACATCCAGATACAGCGACGCGTTGCTTCTACATATGCAGTCGTTTTTATGTAAGTAATTGTTTTTACTATCTTTTTTCTTCATTTGTGTAAGTAGGCTACTAATATTTTGTTGGAATCTTATTGTGTAGGACCATGAGAGGTGCCTTTTCTTTCAGTGGATCAACGGTACAGACAAGTTTGACCCTAGGCACCTCCTTTTCGACGATTAGTGTAGAGGGAGACATCCATGTGAGCACTTCCAGCGGTGGGTTCCACCCCCCTAACCCCCGCCAATGACGGCTAAGGAGAAGCACCTAGCCATAGTTAGATGACTCGAGGAACCTCCTCTATGCGAATGCGGAGATCGAGCTGTGATAAACCCTGAGAATACGTTGGAGTTTATGTGTCCGAATAAACACGAAGTAAGTGGAAAGTGTATCTGTTTAAATGTTTAGCTCTATATGTGTGCGTTTACTAATGTATTCTCTTGTAGCGTTATGGATTTGCGAAGTGTCGTTTCAATGAGTGGCTCTACGGTCCTAAGAATCAATGGCCGGAGCCACCGAAGGCAAAGGAAAAGAATAAAAAAGGTTAATTTACAAAGCACCTCCAGTCAAGTGCAAATGTGGTGTTAAATCGGTCTAGTCCCTTCGAAGCTTGGAATAGACCATTATTGCGGCCATATGGTTGACTATGATGAGGTTGGTTATTTTTGTGGTAAACATGAAATCGTATTTTATTTCTTTTGCTAAGACATATATGATATAATTTTTTGTTTGAACAGAGCACTAGGAAATGCAGGTGGGTATATTATGATGGTCAAGCTAAGTTTTTGGATGAACTGAAGCGGAGGCAAGTAATTGCACGAAAGAGGGGATATGGACCTGACTACGTCAACCTATTCGTTAAACATCATAAAAACAAGATGCGTGGGTTTGCTAGACAGCGCGGTATTCGTAACCCGATCGATGTTGGGCTTGACAAATATTTTGTTGGAGAGACGGAGGGCGTTAGAGGAGGAGAGGGCAAGGAAGGAGGCAAGGGAGGAGGAAAGAGTATAGATGCAGGTCTTGAACAACCATGTTGTTGCATTATGTGCCAGTGAGTCATTGAAAGCCTTGTTATTTTCATTGCCTGCTTTTAAATGTAATATAATCGCGTTGCTAACTTGTTGCATTTCATATATGAAGGGATTGGATGTAGCGAGGACCATGCCGTAGAGGTGGCCCGTGCAAGATTTGTGGAAAAGAAGTTACATGAGCACAGAACGCGAGCTGGTCGCACCCACCGATTATGTTGTATGATGAGAGGGACGAGGATGAGGATGACACTGTCAGGTTGAGCGATCTCATCGGTCTTGCTGGGGCGAGCTTGTAGGTGGAGGAGGCTGAGGACAACACAGGTAGACTGAGCGAGCTCATTGCTCTAGCAGAGGTGGGCTTGCAGGCGGAGGAGGCTGATGACGACACTGGTAGACTGAGCAAGCTCATCACTCTAGCAGAGGCGGGCTTGCAGGCGGAGAAGGATGACGACGCGTTCTTCACTCAGGCCATAGAGGGTGCAAATGAAGCGGATGCCGCTTACTACAGGCGACAGACAGATCAAGGTAATGCAAGTGAGCCTAGCCACATGAGCCAAACGGAGGAGGACACGTTCTTGACTCAGGCTGTAGAGGCCGTAGGTAAAGCGGAGGTAGCTTACTACAGGCGACAGGCAGATCAGGGCAATGCTGATGAGCCTAGCCACAGCAACGAGATCGTGGTAGAGGACTGGTACTCGGATGACGAATTGCTTACTTAGTATGTTTCAGACTAAGGATTGGTACAGGTGTGCTAGTTCAATGTTTTAGATTTGGTATTTGTATCGTAGTAGAACTTTCTCGATGCTGCATTGTGTTTAATTTGAACTATTTATGTATTGTACCCATGTAAAAAAATACGGTTT
The DNA here is from genome assembly GCA_904845875.1 of Miscanthus lutarioriparius. NCBI lineage: Eukaryota > Viridiplantae > Streptophyta > Magnoliopsida > Poales > Poaceae > Miscanthus > Miscanthus lutarioriparius. The sequence continues at coordinate 10,838,741 of CAJGYO010000018.1, forward strand.
CATTTTTGTAACGGACATTGTGTTATCTCATAAAACTTTCGCCACAAAAAATGGTATTACAATGCTGCTGCTGATGCGCTCAGAAGAAGTCTGGCCAGCGCCCAGCATGGTGCGGCGGTCAAAGCGGCAGCAAAAGGAACAAGACACTTTTGTCATGTCGTCGTGTTGGTTTAACAAATAGGTCATCAGGAAGGATAAGTGCATGAGACAATCAATACACAAGTTCAGCAATACTAACTTGTACGCGTCCCAAGTTCATCGCAAGTTCGACAATACCACTATTTGATATAAGTTCAGCAAGTCATAACTACGACATAAATCCATCAATACATAAGTTCGACATTACTCGACATACTACATGTTTCATCAGTATATGGGTGTCTAAGTACAAGTGCATCCTGAAGAACTCATACGACCTAGGAGTATATGGTGACCGCGGACGTCGTTGCCTCTTCAGACGTGAAGGCAGCACGTTAGGGGTGAACCCAACGTCGATACGGTCTCGCTGACGGTACACCTGGCGGTACTGCTGAGTGTAACTAGGACCCTGCAATTACAATATAGGCATCATTACTTATAATGTTTAAGTAATTGTGATGTATATGGCGGGCGCGTGCGGGTGTGGCGAGCGCGGTAGGCGGCCGATGTGCGTGGGCGGCGGCTAGGGCGGTGGCGTGGCGCGGCAGTGGCTCTGCTTCTAATGGGTTGCGTGAGAGAGAGGCCCGGCCTGTACAATGGGCTGCCGCGCCATGCATCACGACGCGGCAGGCCCGACACGCCCTGATCGGTGGCGCGGTAGAGCTGGCCATGTCACCGATCAGCGGCCCTGATCGCTGCCACGTTGGTAGCCTCACCGTGCCCCCATGCATGGCGTGGCAGCTTGAATTCGCCACGCCGTGCGAATAGGCACGGCCAAGAGTGTTAGATTTGAAAAAAATTAAACAGTGTCAGTTTTAAAATTAGTTTAAAAAATATGTTAAAAATAAAAAAAATTCGCCGACGCCTGGTGGCTGGTGGACTGGAAAAGGAAAACACCACCTGAAATGACGAGATCACATGCTATTTCGCAGGACGCGGCCTCATGCCCGAAGGGCGCAACCGTCGGTCGTTGCGGCGGAGGCACCACGGCAGGGCCAGCCCCGGCCCCCACCTGCCCCAGGGCCGGGCTTGGCACGGGCACACTGCCGGGTCGCGTGTTGCTTTCGGTGGTGGTCCAGGCTATTTGTTTGGGTCAAGTTGGAAGTAGGTTTGCTTGGCGTCGTGTTAGGGATTATCCATGTAAGCCCAGACTAGGCATTCTTAGTTACCCCTCTCGTCTATATTGCTCTATACTAAAGTCGAGACCTCCCTTCTTCCTAATCCAAAGTCCAAACCATTCATAAACTGAGTGTTGAATGTTGTTTGAACACCAATTGAGAGGTGTGTGCTAACACGTCGATCGGCTGCTGACATGTCGCCAGATGTTTTGGGTTGGCATTTATGCAGGCATTCAGCCCGCTCGCACTTGGGCTTCTGTGGAAAACTGGCTGGATCATAACCTAGACAACATTAATAGGAAGATTAGATTGAGAAGTATAGAGTACTAGGTGTACTCCCCACGCGTTGCTGCGGGAATTAGATGACCAAACTTAGATGGTGGTTATGTTATGTGGTTGCTAGGATTGAGAGGGAGAGAGCTGAGGGAGAGGCTGCGACGGTCGGGCTACAGTACTCGCGGCGCTACAGTAGCGTGGGTACTGTTCACGTGAGGGAGGCTAGAGGACGGCCGGGGGCCTTGCCCATGGTTGAGCAAGAGGGAAGGGATTTCCTTCTTAATTCTTGCTTGATTAGATTGATACATCTTCGCTCCTTATATAGAGAGGTTTACTTGACTCCCAAGCAAGGCTTACTTGACCCTTAAATAAGCGACCCTTATCTCTAATTAACCCTAACACTAATGGGCTATACAGCCAACCCAGACCCAATAGGCCCCTAACGTACTCTAACACTACACCCCACCTGGACATGCAGCTTGTCCTCGAGCGTCAACCTAACGAACTTATAACGCTGACTCGACTCCTAACACCTAAAAACAAGCCTTTTATATCTTGGCTTATTTTATTATTCTCAACCTAAAATGGACTGGGACTCTTTATTTTTGACTCCTGAACACAAGGTGGACACCATCGACACGCCAAACCTGCATGTGTACAGCCTCCTGGATCCCATGGACACCATCTAGACGAAAGGGGTGCATGTGTATGGCCACCTAGAAGTGGTCGCAACAGCGACCATGCGACGGCGCTATGCGGTGCGCTCTCGTTGGTGACCCACACCTTCTCCCCGCCAGACGGCTGCTGGTCTGCACTGCACAGAGAAGAGCGGAGGGCTTCCGATGGAGAACGAGGTGGAGGGATGCGCCTCCCCAACTGCCGCCCGTAGGGAAAATAGCATGCCCACCGCCCGTGGGGGAAACCGCATGCCCGAGATCCCTGACACAGCGAATGAGATCGAGGTCCTCCGCGTAGCTAAGCGCAACTGGCGGTGGGTCCTGTGCGGAGGCCGAGGGCGCCGCGCCCGTGCTGTCCAACGAGGGTGACGCGGCAGAGAGCGTCGGCATCAGGCTGCCACCGTGGAACAGGTGGTATCAGAGATCTCTGGTTCGATCATGTCCACCCGCTACCACCAGCTGTAGGATCTACAGGAAGATAAAGGAGACCTAGAGGGGGGGTGAATAGGCCTATAAAAATTTAACTCAAAACTCTGTTAGAATAGAGGGCAGCACTGTCGGCCTTATAGGGCGGCACTGCCGCTCTACGAAAAATAATCTAACACAGTTGAGATTTCATAGATATGAACCTAACCAAACTAGCTGCTTAATCCTGCAATATAAAGCCAAGATCCAGTTCGAAGACTGGATACCATAGAATCTTCACACAACAGTAAATCGAGCAACTAAACCCTAGCAACAGCTAGCAATACAGTAAACAACAAGTATAGTAAAGATAAAGCACGCAAGACATAAGATTTATCTCGTGGTTCAGCTCACCACTAAGGTTTGCCTAAGTCCACATTGTTGAGGAAGCCACAAAAGGCTTGAGCTTTCCACTAAGGCTTGCCTTACCCTCGTTCTCAAATCAAGAGAGTGAACTCTTGAAGTGAGGGGTGATTTCTTAGCTTTTGAATGAGGTTACAAACCTCCCAAGGCTGCCACACAAGTTAGCAAGCACAAGGGCGACGCCTAGCCGGCTAGGAGCAAGCTTCAAGAGTAACAAACCCTAGAACCACCGGCCAAACGTGAACCAAATGCTCTTAGACTTTGGGAATCAGTGGATCTTCTCTCCAATCGAGTTTTGCTGCCTTTTCTCTCAAGTTTTGATGGTTGGAATCAAGGATTAGCTTAAGGGATGGAGGAGCAACAATGGAGGAGAGAGGTGAGCTTTGGTTCTGTCTGGTTTCGAGTAGAATGACTCAGTGAAGAAGATGACCGTTGTGGGCCAGGCTTGAAGGGTATAAATACCCCTCGAGTCCAACGGTCGGTTAAGGGCGGCACTGCCGCTCTTAACAGGGCGGCACTACCGCTCTTAACAGGGCGGCACTGCCGCCCTAGCCAAAACAGGTAATATGATATGAAATTTGGCTGGCTGTTTTGACTAGGTGGGAGGATGTAGATCTGTGAATTTGAACATCTGGTTCAACAGTTGACCAACTGTCCTAAAATCCCTCTTAATAGTACGGCTTTCCCTAAACTCAATTTCAAAACATAAAGGAATTTAAACCTCCTTTGAGCTAGGTCCAACCACCTTTTATAATTAGGACACCTGCAACCTGTACATCATCCTCATTCTTTGATTCCCTGCTTGTCATCTCGATAAATCTTATTAGTCCTCTAATTTGGTGATTATCAACACCAAAACCCAAAATAGGGCTTGATTACACTTACAATCTCCCCTTTTTGGTAATTGATGACAACCCAATTAGAGCTTACAAATGATATGAAGTCTAAACTGAGATTTTCGAGCCATGGGTGTAGGAGCATCCCCCTAAATATGTGAATAAAGATTTGAATTATCAATTTGGCATAAAAAGCCATGATTCACATTTTAGGTGTGATGGGAACCTCCCCCTACATCCATGCCTACTGTGGGGTGCTGAACAAAGTGTCACAAGAATAATCATGATGCATTTGACAGGTTTTATCAATTCAAGCACACAAGATTCTGGTTGATACAGCAGAGGGCGGCACTGCCGTCCTGACTATATCAGTTAGATAGCAATCTGATTTCTATAGCAGATCATATGAATATAAAGCAATCTAAACTCAGAATATGACAAGCTAAAACTGTAATCATGAATACATGTCCATATACGAAGCAAATAAAGTCACAAAGTAGTATAATTTCATAAAATAGAGTTTTGAGCGACTCTCAAACTCACAACCTAACAGCTACTCTCATCGAATCTGAACATGAAGCGCAGCAGCAAGGCATCGAAAATCCATTGACCCCTCTAATTTTCTCCCCCTTTGGCATCAAATACCAAAAAGAGATGAAAAAGAAGAGAAGTCACTTGTCACTGTCGGAGTCGACGCGGGCACGTCCGGCAACGTGGATGTGCGAAGTGAAGCATGCTGAACATCACGGAGATGCTGCCCCAGCTGATGTAGAAGGCCTTGGGTGATCCGTCGAAAGACGCGGTCTCCTAGAATATGTGCGAAACAAAGCTGCCTGAACCTGTGGATCGGCCTCTGTAGGGTGAATTTCTACACCAAGGTCCTGCTGACTTGGGGGCTCCTCAAAATGCTGTCCCTGTGGATATCCATAGTACTAACTGAATGGCTCATATGAGTGTCCATGCTGCTAATCATCTGGCTGTCCATCATGGTGCTCATGTGGCTGATCCTGCTCCTCATTAGAAGAAGAAAGGCGAGGCAAGTTAGGAAACTGAGGTGGTGGCTGCACTGGTGGAAGTAGTGGCAGCCTAGCCATCTCCCTAGCATGCCTCATAGCTTCCCTATTCTCCATTCTATCCTCATAAACAGTCTGTGAAGTATATGCACAATGAGCAAAGATTGCCTTTATCCATGCACTCATCTTTCCCCACTTTGACTTCTTCTTTTGTTCTCTAGCCCTGGACGGCTCAGGAATATCTCTGTGTTTAGCTCTAGAAGGGTGAAAGCTTGCTGCCCCACTATCTCCAAGTCCTCCAGAATCAGTGTGCTGAGTAGCTGAGCCAAGTCCCCTAAGCCACCATGGGTCTTCTTGATCTTGTAAACATTGTGCTCACCATCCTTAGGGAACCACATGCCAGTCACTCTCTCAATCATAAACATGAGGTAAGGAGCATAGGGCAAAGATCTCCTCCCATCATCCATGGTATAAGCTAGCTCAACCCAAATGAATCTAGGAACATTAAACTTTTCACTGCTGGGAAACCTAGACAACACATTAGTAATATAGTCATTCAAATTTGTTGCATTGTCTTTAGGGTTGAGAGTGATCCTGAAAAGATTGTTCATGATGTAATAAAAACTCTTGAGCTTTGTCCTTGACCAATCAGGAACTGCAAGATTTTGATCCTTCCACATGAAGCTTACTTCCATTGGCTCAAGATGACGCTCATTATGTGTCCTCTCATATCCCCTGTGGATGTGACCAAAGCCAAGTATACGACAGAAGGTGACAAAATCAATGCGATAATGTTGCCCATCAGTCATCCAATGAAGCTCATCCACTTTCCTATTTCAATAGTAGGTAGCATGGAATTGGGCAAGAATCTTCTTGTTCTAATCATACCTGAAACTCATGATGTCTGTCATCTCAAAGCGGTCACAGGTCTTGATTGCTGTAGCAAACTGATGATCATCTCTGCTCTCCAAGTCACCAAAATCAATATACTGCATCTTACTAATCTTGCCCTTTGACTTGGATAGAATGACTGTAGCATAAAAATCAGATTGGAAAGCATTTCAAAACCTATAATCAATGCCATTTGATCTGTCAGAGGAGTAGGGATCAATCTCTCTGGCTTCACCTGTCTTCTTCCAACTCATGGAATAATCAACAACTCTATGACCATCCCTATTCTGGGGAGGAATGAGGTCGAACCTGTAACACCCCAGGTGTTTGGCTTCCACAATTGCACTTGCATTTCATAAACATGAGCATCATTCATCCATTTATGAGTTCATATTGCATGAAACATGCTCTTGAAACATTGTAACATATGGTCATATATCATGTATGTTTGTTATGAAATGAATAGGGTGCAACACTCAAGTGCAACATATACAAAACACTTTAGTGAAACATGGTTAGTTAGTACTATGCAACAAGATCATGAAACATGTGAAACATGACTATGAAACAATTGTAACATTTCATGTGTTTTTCATTGTTTCAGTACATACCTTGCTTGATTCTTGTGTGACCAAGGTATGGTGTGGCTAAATATCCTTCTAAGAACCTTAGTCATACTTAGAATGTCATTAGGAACAATGTTCATGTTGATCATTTTGCCTAATTAGGTTTCCAAGTCATGGTTGACCAATTTGGACCCCTAGAGCTCCTGTGTTTGACTGTTTAAAAAGTGTATCTTAGGATGTTTGCATGTCTGAGCAACCTAAAACAAAGTTGTAGAGAATTATATGTGGAACAAAAGTTCTTTTATGGCCATCTCATGAAAATGTGCACAACATGTTCAAAAAGGTCCCACAAGTCAGAATTAGGGCTGTATTCAAAACTCTGAAAAATTTCTAAGTCATAGTTGCAGTTACTGTTTGTTGGAGCCGACTTTGGCTTGATGTAACTCGTGATACTTTGCGATTTAGCTGAAGGTTTCTATATAACAATTGTAGACCTATCGTAGCTCTCAAACTTTGATTTAGGGATGTTTTACAAACTCGCCACTGATTTTGAGTTTGAACGCGTTGAAAACTCATTTGTCGGTCGGTTCATTGGAGTTATGAATCAAAATTTCAGCCGCAAATGGTCGATCGGCGTCAGCCATCGTCGCCGCGTGCGGGTCGCTTATGCGCCTTTTGCTCGCTTTTGACCACGCCCGCGGCCTGGTTGGCTTGAAGTGGAGCGCGCCGCTGCTGCCCTCACGCGCAGCTCCGCCATTCCATTTCTCCTCCTTCGCCTTCACCCACGTCTTTGCAGCAGAGTAGCCGCTCCGCCATTGTTGCCGTAGAGCTCCGCCGTCGCTTTAGCTCACGCACCGCCGCAAAAAAGCGCTGGCCGGCCAGCTCATCTGTAGCCCCGCTGTGATCTCCTCTACCTCCTCCACCTCTTATCCGAGCCATTTGAGTCTTGGTAAGGGCGCTTTGGCCACTTCCGCCGTCACCGCCATGGGCGTGACCTCGCCAGAGCTGAGGCCGCCATGGCCGGGGTAGCTAGGAATCTTCCCGTCCCCTTTTCTTGGCTTGTGTAGCACGGTAGTGTCCTCCTGAAGCTCGTACCGAGCTCGGTGGAGCCAACCATGGCTTGCCGTCGCCGGAGTTCCACCGCGGCCTCGCCGCCGTCCGCCGTGCACGTCGCCACTATAGGTCGAGGCCGGTAGAGACCGTACTCTAGGCACCAATGGGTCCGCCTCGTCGTGGTGAGCACGACGGTGGCCCTGGTCTCACCGGAAACCTCACCGCCGACGTGCTACGCCGTCTTCCGCGCCGTCGCAGCCGTGTCCCCTGCTTCGCTGTCGCTGACCGGTGGGTCCGGCTGACAGCCGGGTCCCACACGTCAGTGACTGCTTGTTTCTTAGGATAGCTCATTTATTCAGTTTTTGAATGCAGTTTGTGATTTTTGTATCTCCAAATTGGTAGATCCAAATGGTGTGAGGATAATTTTGGTAGAATCACAGTGAAGTCTAGTATTTAAGAAAAATATATCTTGAGCACATTATGTAGAAATTTTGGATGAATTAAATAGGAACTTGAAAAGTGTTTTTGAATGCATACAAACTTGTTTAAATCATATCTTGAGTTTCTGTGATCCAAAAATTATGAAATTTTGTGGGTAAGCTAGTCTTGTATAGTAGAAGCTCTGGTTAAAATTTTAGAGTCATTGCATGTGTAGTTTTTGAGTTATAGATTTTCCTTTTATCACTAATAGATACTTGGGTGAATTTTTGTAAATTATCTATGATTCCAATGACCATGAAATTTGTTGGAGAATGTCCTAGTACCTTAAGGATGCTAGGAAAAATATGAAATCTGTTTCTTGCCACTTTTCACTAAGGTTTTCTAATTATGCCATTTTAAGCCATTCTGCCTTACCATTTTTGTGTAGGTTGTTATACTTACTCAAATGGTGTGAAATTTTTATGGTAGTCTACTTAGGGCATGTAGTGTCTACTGTAATTTTTGTAGAATTAATGGGGCAGTTTTCATATATGTTTACCATTTCCCCTAATTAATTAAATAAATTAAGAAAGGTATTAAAAGAAATGTTTTGGTGATGGACACCCTACTTTCTGGTGTTCTTGTGATATGTGTGGTATGTCAGTAAAGTTAGTTTTGTCCAATTAAGTGTTTATATCATAAGTTAATAATTATTTGTTTGCATCATGTCCCTCTCGATAGATCTGGGGACTTTGGAAAGTTCCCCATGATAATTTGGTTTTATGTGATTGTGATGAATACAAAAGTTACAGATAACTTATGTATCTAGCTCCTGTCAAAATTTGAGGGCATTTGGCCCAGTAGTTTAGAAACTACAGCTGTTTAAAGTTAGGTTCCAGTTTTGCTTACTCTCTGCCTTGTGAGGACATAGTTCTGTTGATTTATGAATTCGACTTGGTAAAGTGTTGAATCATGCTTTGAGGTCTAAAAATGAATTGTATACAATTTCATAAGCTTTCTAGATTGTCTTGTTGCAAGTCATTTGAATTTATAAATCTCCAGTTATGGCTAGTTTACTGCACCGCTACATAGTATTCATTTTGCTGAAATACAAATGCTTGAGTGTATGTTGTTGCAAGGTTATCGTTGATTGTTTAGGGGTTAGCCTAACTTGAGAATATGCTTAGGTGCAGGTGCTAGGCCATTAACTGAAGATGAGCAATTATACCTTAGGTTGTATAAACTTGGTAAGTAAAGTGAATTGAATAGGGCTTAAGTTGGAATATGCAAACTACAGCGAACATGTGCATTCCCCGAGCATCCCTGACATTCATTCATATGCATCCATGATATTTATCTTGCGCATTCATGCAATAGGTGTGCCGGAGGGAGTGACGTTGCTGGAGTTCGAAGGAGCCAACCAGGAGGAGGAACCCGAGGTGCAGGAAGCCGACGAAGCAATCGCCGCGGAGGAATTGCCCGAGTGCCCTGACCACCAGCCTTCCTCGTTCCTGAAAGGCAAGCCCCGGAGCATATTAAGCCTGCCATGTTTTTACAAATACTTTGAGTACCTTTTATTGTTGATGATGCATTAAGTATAGGAATTGGTTGGAACCAATTGCTGCATTATACATCCTTCCTTGTCCAGATATCGCACTGGAATCCTATTTAAGTTCAGAAACGGGTTAAATGCTTAGCCATGCTTAGTGCGGTAGAAGTCAGGTGATTTCCTATCACCTGCGAGCTTTAGGATGAGGTGGATCATGGTTGACTATATTTGCTATCGTGGAAAAGAACCATGTGAATAATGAATTAAGACCGGGCGGGGTCTTGTGTAGGTTTGAACATAGTGACTCCGTCTGAGTCATTTAAGGACCGATACGCTGTACGTCCTCATGTCATGTTGAACGTAGCCTAACACTTAGCTAGCCGGATAAGTCGTTCCGACCGCGAAGCCTAGTAGCTCGACTCAGGCCGGGGACGCGAGCAGTGGTAGCATTCTGGAGGTAGTAAGGATGTGCGGAGAGCCACTGGCATAAGTCCAAGGCGGGTTAGAGTCATGAACAACCTTAACAGAGTGGTTCTCTGAGAATGTCGATCTGATCGGACTCACGACTCCTGAATCGTACCAAAGGTGACTTGTTTGCGACTCCGACGGGAGAAGCAGGGTTTGTGTTTAGGAATACCCCTCCGGTGGATAGGAATCGATTGAATCGCCGTCTCTCCGGATAGTGAGAACTTGTGAGCAATGACAACGTAGATTCAATTAATTTAACGATATGGTTAAATGGATGATGATGATAAGGTTGCCACAATGAATACGATATGGTTATTAATGTTTGCACCCTAATAAAATGATTGCTTAGTACAAGGTGCTAATATACTTGATAAAGTTAATGGCTAAAAAGTCACCGCTAGTTCAAAGTTAAGAGTTAATCTTTATTACTTATGCTTTTCTCGCAAAAAAGAAAGTGTCACCAGATCCACTACATTAAGCTATGCATAATCCTTGGTGTCATTTCTTTTGATTTTGGCAGTAAGTCTAATGAGTACATTCCCGTACTCGTGGTTTATTCCCTCTTGTTGCAGATGACCTTCTATATCGGGATTACGTAAGTATTGTCTCCACCGTGGTGATGAAGACTAGATCATGGGCATGATCTCTGTTCTCTTATCTGAATGCTTTTGCGGGCTATGATCAGTGAACCGGTATGTGTATTTGAACTCGAGTGTGTGAGTTAAACTATTTGCTTCCGCATGTTTTACAAGACTTGTTTTGTAATAACGATGACTCTGTGATGATGTAATCTATTTGCGAACGTCTGTGAAATGTTGTAACGTATGATATGTTATGTTGAATTACTGTGATCTTGGTTGTATGCAAGTTGGTTTGAAAACCTTCGAGATTTTAGTTGACTACCGGGTTTATATGGGCTCAAGTTCGAGAATTTGATCATTTCGGCGATTGTTTTTGTACTTGTGCTCTTATAAATTGGTCAGTTTTGTGACAGAACCTATCAGTGTTATCTCTCATGTAACTACTATCAAACTCTGAAAGATGTAAAGGAGAGTCAGGCCACACACGAATGGTTCTTCCCATCCTCTGAATATTTTCCTCTTCAGCAAGATCTTCATCAAGATTTCTGTCTCTAGGAGTATAGCTTGCCTATCCCCTGTCTCTTTTGACCTTTTGCTTGGTTGTCAACACCTTCCTTTTTCCACGGTCCATCTATGCAATTAAATGAGACTTGATAAGAAACTGTATAAGATAATGAGTTAGACACTGCTGCAGGCATGTTTTAACAAGAAAAAGAATTTTGAAGATGATACAGGAAGCTGTGCTGGATTTGGAATCAGCATGGTAGGGCGGCACTGCCGCCCCCTGAGGCCAGCACTGCCGCCCTCTGTTGCTTCACTATTTCATCTTCAATTTTCTCATTCTGGTTAAATCATATTTCCAATAATGTCTATTCATCATCACAATTTCAGAATCACAGTCTAAGCAAAGAATACATGAAACCCTAGCCTTGGATTTGAAAGATTGATTATGAATTTTTTTTGAAACAGTTCTTGATAAATGAATCCAATCCATTTTGAATTTCATCGGATTTATGAGCTTGAGTATAGCAATTAGAATCTGCTAGGGGTGCCATTAATGGTCCCAAGGGCGACATTGCCGCTCCCCCAAAATCATCCAACCGGTGAAATCCAAAATCAACTCGATTCATCCATCAAGAACCTTTCTAAACCCTTCATACTCCCTCTAGAAACTAAAATCCATGACTAAAAGCTTCATATTGCATAGATTAAATGGGGTTAGGGTTTCACCTTGCTTCCAAACCGTTGGAGTGGAGGGAGAATAGGAGAAACGGCTCGGCCAAGAGCCTCCTGCAGTGACCGGCGAAGAATGGACCAGGCCGGCTGCAGGAGCGGCACTGCCGGGGTGGCAGGTCACGAAGAACGGCGGCGGTGCATGCTTGAGAGAGAAGAAAACAGGAGCACGTGCATCGACGTCGGCTGGGAGAGAAGGAGAGAGTTGGGTCGAGGGCCAGAGAAGGAATAAGTAGAAGAAAACGGGTCCCGCAACCCAGCCAAAATTGGCTAAAAACGGATCAGTTTCCAGAGAGCGGCACTGCCGGCCAGGATGGGCGGCACTGCCGCCCTGCCAATTTTGCAGGGATTACGCTTAAACTTATGACCTCCTTCACCTCAGACATAGATATATATTCTCTAAATATCATGACCAGTAAGCAGTCAACAATACAGACAATGGTCACAACACTTAGTTGGCCTTTTGAAATGATTTTGAAACACAATGTAATATCTTTTTAAATCATTTTCCTACTTCACTAGGTAGTCAAACAGAGGTGTGCCATATGTCAAACCACGTTACGAGAATCAAGTATATTTAGCTCACTACACAAAGCACAAAACCTTGACTCATCAAGAGGCTTAGTGAAGATATCGGCTAGTTGTTTCGGTGCTCATATGATGAATTTCGATATCTCTTTTGGTTTCGTGGTCTCTCAAGAAATGATGTCGGATGTCTATATGTTTGGTTCTTGAGTGGCTTACGGGATTGTTTGCAAGCTTTATGGCACTTTCATTGTCACACAAGAGTGGGATTTTGGTGAATTGACATCCGAAATCACGAAGGGTTTGCCTCATCCAAAGTAGTTGAGCACAACATGCACCGGCTGCAACATACTTGGCCTCGACGGTGGAAAGTGCTACACAATTTTGCTTCTTAGAACTCCAAGACACTAGGGACCATCCAAGGAATTGACATGTGCCTGAAGTGCCTTTTCTATCTACCTTGCAACCGGCATAATCAGAATCCGAATAGCCAAGTAGATTGAACTTGGAGCCCTTGGGATACCACAAGCCAAGGTTAGGAGTGTGTACTAAATATCTCAAGATTCTCTTAACAACCACTAAATGGCTCTCTTTTGGGTTGGCTTGAAATCTAGCACACATGCACACACTAAGTATTATGTCCGGCCTAGATGCACATAAGTAAAGTAAAGAGCCAATCATAGAATGATATACCTTGATGTCGATGGCTTTCCCTTCTTCATTTAGATTGAGATATCCATTAGTTGGCATGGGAGTTTTGATAGGCTTGGCATTCACCATGTCTAACTTGTTAAGTATATCATGGGTGTACTTGGTTTGGCTAATGAAAGTTCCTTCCTTCATTTGCTTGATTTGAAATCCAAGGAAGAACTTCAGCTCACCCATTATGGACATCTCAAATCTCTTAGTCACAATCCTACTAAACTCATCACAATACACATGATTAGTACTGCCAAATATTATGTCATCGACATATATTTGGCACACAAATATATCATTTCCAACTTTGTGAGTAAAGAGTGTAGGGTCGACTTTGCCTATATCAAAGCCTTGTTTGAGCAAGAATTCCTTAAGGCATTCATACCATGCTCTTGGTGCTTGCTTAAGCCCATAGAGCGCCTTTTAGAGTTTATAGACATGGTTGGGAAACTTGGGATCTTCAAACCCCGGTGGCTGCTCCACATACACCAACTCTTGTATTGGGCTGTTGAGGAATGCACTCTTGACATCCATTTGGTACAGCTTGAAGTCATGATGGGCAGCAAAGGCTGGAAGCATTCGGATTGCTTTAAGTCTTGCCACCGGTGCATATGTTTCTTCAAAGGCTCTTCTTGCATGGCCATGACCCAATCCGAATCTCCAAGTGCCTGTTCTATCTTGAGAGGTTCTAAAGAGGAAACAAACGAGTAATATTGACAAAAATTTACTAAATGTGAACGAGTTGTTACCCCCTTTCGAATGCTCCCAAGGATGTTGTCAACGGGGTGATCCCATTGTATAGTTTGACGTAGCCTTGGATGCTCAACATCTCTTTGTTCTTCTTCTGGACCTTCAGCCTCTTCTTGTTCAAAGATAGGCTCCAAGTTGAGCCCTTGAGGTGGTGGAGTAGGAGTTGAAGGAGCTGCTGCTGAGGTGGATGGGGCGGCACTGCCGCCCTGCTAATGTTCAGCAGGTGAGTGCTGCCCTTGTCGATGGAGTATGTCAGCGGAAATTTGTGCAGCAACATCCTAGGGATCCTCATCATCAGTGGCTTGATCTTCTTGTGGCCTAATGTCACCTATAGTCATTTGCTTGATTGCCTCACATGGTGGATCCTCCTTCCCTACAACACTTGAATCAACTTGCTCCACTTGAGAGCCATTAGATTCATCAAATGTCACATCTACCGTGACTTCAACTCTACCCATGGTTTTATTGAAGACACGATAGGCATGCTCATTTGATCCATAACCAAGAAGAATGCCTTCATCAACTTTAGGTGCGAATTTAGAGATTTTAGATCTTTTGTTAAGTATAAAACACTTACACCCAAATACTCTAAAGTATGACACCTTTGGTTTGTTACCGGTTAGAAGCTCATATGAAGTCTTTTTGAGTTTGTTGTGTAAATAGAGACGGTTGATGGCATGGCAAGCGGTGTTGACGGCGTCACTCCAAAAGAGGTCTGACGTCTTGTATTCATCTAGCATTATCCTTGCTATATCAAGAAGTGTGCGGTTCTTCCTCTCTACTACACCATTTTGTTGAGGGGTGTAAGGAGTTGAAAACTCATGTTTGATGCCCTCATCATCAAGAAACTCTTCAACTAGAGTGTTCTTAAATTCGGTTCCATTGTCACTTCTTATTTTCTTGATAGGAAGACCAAACTCCCTTTGTGCCCTTTTCACAAATATCTTAACTTTCTCTTGCACCTGGGACTTATCATAAACAAAGAACACCCAAGTGAAACAGGAATAATCATCAACAATAACTAGACCATATTTGTTACCCCCGTTGCTTATGTAGGCGACCGGTCTAAAGAGATCCATGTGAATCAACTCCAACGGTTGTGTGGTAGTCATGATGCTCTTTGGTGGGTGAGGTACACCTACTTGGTTTCCGGCTTGGCAAGCACTACAAATCCTGTCTTTCTCAAATTGAATATTGGTTAGTCCAAGGATGTGGTTGTCTTTTAGGAGTTTGACCAAGTTCCTCATCCCAACATGAGCCAGTCGGCGATGCCATAGCCAACCCATGCTAGATTTTGCCACTAAACAGGTCTCAAGCTTAGCTCTACTTTTGCTAAAATCAACTAAGTAAAGCTTGTTCTTGAGATGACCCGTAAAGACAATAGAGGAATCCTCCATCTTAGAGACTTCCACACCCTTATCCGTGAAGAGACAATTGTAGCCCATCTCACATAATTGAGAAACGGACAACAGATTGTACTTCAAGGAATCAACATGTAAGACATTTGTAATTGAATGATCAAGTGTAATAGCTACTTTACCAAGTCCAATAACACCCCCTTTTGAATTATCACCAAATATGATATTCTCATCTGAATTTGTAGTTGGGGAGTATGATGAGAACATACTCCTTTCTCCGGTCATATGATTTGTACATCCGCTGTCAAGCACCCAACTTGACCCACCAGAGGAGTGTGCCTGCAACACAAGTTTAGTTCCTAGTTTTAGGTCCCCAAATATTCTTGGGGCCTTGCATGTTAGTCACAAGAACTTTAGGAACCCAAATGAAAGCATTATGATAAACATTTCGACCATTGCCAACAAACTTGGCAAACACCTCCCCCTTGCTGTTGTGATACAAAACAAAGTTAGAATCCAAACATTGAGGAGGTGTTTTTGCCTTTGGTTGATAAGCATATCTATTTGGAGTGACCAGATAGTTTTCTTTGGTTTCTGGACAACCTGCTCTGGATGAGACACCTTCTTCTTGGGCTTGACATGAGCAGAGGAGGAGGAGGTGGTCTTCCCTTTTCTATGGGGGGGTGGCACTGCCGCCCATAGTTCGTGGTGCTGCTTTGGGCTAGCCTTGTGCCACCATCTGTGTAGACCTATCTGTACCTTCCTGCCCTTTGCTCATGAACTGAACACACTCATATCCATTGATTACCTTTCTCCCATTGGTTTTACCTCCATGAGTGTGCCCAAGCCCATCTTTGATGCGTGGATTTCTTCCATCTTTGTAGTGTGGCCTCTTTGGTTGCCACCAGCAGGTTTCTTGCCTTCTATGCACCTTTTTCCTAACATAGCATTGAGCCTAGCAATCTCCTTTTTCATAATCTCCAAGTTTGCAAGGTTAGTGGAATAAATATTTAAGTCAAAATTATAGCATTTTCCACATCCTTGGCTAGTGGAGGGAATAGAAATGTCATTTGTGTTGGAGGGAAGTGGGGTGCTCTTGCATAGAAGGATATATTGCTTCTCAAGTTTGTTGTGCTTTTCAACTAAGACACAATACTTGTCATTGAGTGCAATATTTGCCTTTTTGTGAGAGCATGTTCTCTTTGTTCTTCGGCCAAGGCCTTGTTCAAAGAGTCTACCTCACTTCTCTCTAACTCAAGAGCTTCCTTGCAGCCAATATACATCTTTTCGGTTTCCTCAAGATAATCATCTCTATCGGCTAGCTCGGCTTTGACACTTTCTAATTCCTCCATTAGATTCATGATGAAGAGCTTGGTTTTAGAATCTAACTTCTTAGCCAATTTAGCATATTTCTCAACATCACTAGTATCATCATCACTAGAATCACTAAGTTCACTACTAGAGATGTCACTAGGAGGTGGAAGAGATTTAGCTCCTCATTTTACCTTCTCACCCTTTGCCATAAGACAAACGTGAGTGGAGCAGTGGTTATCATCATCGGACATGTTGTTGAAGAGCCTTGGTGTAGACGATGACTTTTGAATAGCCACGGTTGCAATCTTCACACCCTCTTCACTTGACTCTTTAGTTGAGTCCCACTCATGCCCAATGTGTGCCTCTCCCACTTGCTTGTATCTCTTTTTGTGCTCATGCTTGCCCTCATTGTTGTCCCTCTTGTATTTGTTTTCTTTCTTATCATAGGGACACTTAGCAATGAAGTGCTCCGTGCTGCCACAATTGTAGCAAGTCCTCTTCTTCTTGTTTGGGAACCTTCTTTGCACTATTTTGTACCCATTCTTTTTCAACCCCTTGTGATAGCTCTTCATGAACAAAGCCATGTCATCAATCTTCATGTAATCAGCCCCATCATCTTCATCTTCACTTGAGGATGAACTTGGATCATCATTTTGTGGAGTTGACTTGATTTCTTTGGATTGGCTTGTTGATGCTTGCTTGCTGCCCTTTGCCCTGTTGGAGGTGCCTTGATTGCTTGATTTATTTGCCTTGAGAGCTACTTCCTTGATTTTCATCCCTTCTAGCTTGGCTTGCAACTCACCAAGTCTTCTCCTCTCATTTGCCTCTTCTCTTTGCATGTCAAATGTCAACAATCTTCCAAGCACATCATTAGGTGTGAAGTGCTCAAACTTCTTCTTATCTCTAATCAAGATAACTACGGTCTCATTTCTTGGTGAGTAGGCTTCTAACATAACCTTCACCACTTTGTGATCATCAAGCTCATCACATCCATAGCCTCTATCTTGCCCACCAAGGTTATCAATCTATCAAACATCTCTTGTGGCCCCTCTCCATCAACAATCACGAACCTATTGAGCTTGGCCATCAACAAATCAATCTTTGCTTTCCTCACTTTATCAACACCTTCATGTGCTAGATGCAAAGTGTCCCAAATCTGTTTTGCTACATTGACATTCATCACTCGGTAGTACTCATTTCCATCCAAGGCACTAAGAAGAATACTTGTGGCTTGGCCATTGAGATGGACATCAGCTAGCTCTTCATTTGTTGGTGCTTCGGGATCTTTCGGTGGCTGCAATCCATTCACCACAATCTCCCAAAGACCGGGGTGAAGACCTACAAGATAGACACTCATCAAGTGCTTCCACTTGGCAAAGTTTGTCCCATCAAAATGAGGCAACTTACCCGTGGGCACATTGACAAAAGACCTTTTGTTATGGTTAGACAAATAAGAATAATTAAATGATACGGCGGCATATTTGTTCTTGTTGTTGTTGCTGCCCTTGTCCTTGCTATCCTTCTTTTTGTCCTTGCTCTTCACCTCCTTGCTATCTTTTGAAGCATGGTATGACACATCATCATCTCCATCGTCCGAGCTACTAGAGAGCTCACTAGATGATGCATCATACTTATTCTTCTTTTGCTCTTGAGCTCTTGCTGCTCTTCTCTTAGCTTTTGCCTCTCTTGTGATTCTTCTAGCTTCTTTTCTCTTTTTCTTGTCTTTGAGCCGCTGCTCTTCTTTCTTCTTTTCTCTAGCTTCTCGTGTTGCAATCTTTGCGGCTTTTCTTTCTTTTCTTTCCTTTCTTCTTTTGGCATCGGTGGTCTTGGGTTCTTTGATGGTGGCATCACTTGCCGTGGACATGGACAGCTCGCTGCTGCTGCCGACATCCATAACGTGCACACCACTTGCGTCCGCAACGCGAACGTTCTTCGAACCTTCTCCTTCTTCCATACTTCACGCGGTGAAGCGTATACGAAGCTACCTCGCTCGATACCACTTGTAGGATCTACAGGAAGATAAAGGAGGCCTAGAGGGGGGGGTGAATAGGCCTGTAAAAATTCAACTCAAAATTCTGTTAGAACAGAGGGCGGCACTGTCGCTCTACGAAAAATAATCTAACACAGTTGAGATTTAACATATATGAACCTGACCAAACTAGCTGCTTAATCCTGCAATATAAAGCCAAGATCTAGTTCGAAGACTGGATACCACAGAATCTTCACACAACAGTGAATCGAGCAACTAAACCCTAACAACAGCTAGCAATACAGTAAACAGCAAGTATAGTAAAGATGAAGCACGCAAGACACAAGATTTATCCCGTGGTTCAGCTCACCACTAAGGTTTGCCTAAGTCCACGTTGTTGAGGAAGCCACAAAAGGCTTGAGCTTGCCACTAAGGCTTGCCTTACCCTCGTTCTCAAATCAAGAGAGTGAACTCTTGAAGTGAGGGGTGATTTCTTAGCTTTTGAATGATGTTACAAACCTCCCAAGGCTGCCACACAAGTTGACAAGCACAAGGGCGACGCTTAGCTGGCTAGGAGCAAGCTCCAAGAGTAACAAACCCTAGAACCGCCGGCCAAACGTGAACCAAATGCTCTTAGACTTTAGGAATCAGTGGATCTTCTCTCCAATCGAGTTTTGCTGCCTTTTCTCTCAAGTTTTGATAGTTGGAATCAAGGATTAGCTTGAGGGATGGAGGAGCAACAATGGAGGAGAGAGGTGAGCTTTGGTTCTGTCTAGTTTCGAGCAGAATAACTCAGTGAAGAAGATGACCGTTGTGGGCCGGGCCTGAAGGGTATAAATACCCCTCAAGCCCAACGGTCGGTTAAGGGCGGCACTGCCACTCTTAACAGGGTGGCACTGCCGCCCTAGCCAAAACAGGTAATATGATATGAAATTTGGCTGGCTGTTTTGACTAGGTGGGAGGATGTAGATTTGTGAATTTGAGCATCTGGTTCAACAGTTGACCAACTGTCCTAAAATCACTCTTAATAGTATGGCTTTCCCTAAACTCAATTTCAAAACATAAAGGAATTTAAACCTCCTTTGAGCTAGGTCCAACCACCTTTTGTAATTAGGACACCTACAACCTGTACATCATCCTCATTCTTTGATTCCCTACTTGTCATCTCGATAAATCTTATTAGTCCTCTAATTTGGTGATCATCAATACCAAAACCCACAATAGGGCTTGATTGCACTTACACCAGCGTCTTCGTCAGCGCTGCTGCCACATATCAGCGTGTCGGCATTGGGCGCGCTGGCGTCCTCAGGGGCGATCGCGCCCTCTGCCCTGGTGCCGTCGTCTCCCACCGCCCTCGTCCTCACCCCGGAGCAGATGACGGCCGCAATCCTAGAATTACGGCAGGCCGTGGCGGGCATCAGGGCCTTCCTCGCCGCGACCATGGCGCCGGTCATCTCGTACCAGTATGGGATGCCCTATGACGGGACTGCGACGACCTTGTTCGTAGCCGTGCCACCGCCATCCTAGGGCGTTCCCATCCAGTAGATCAAGTTCCCGCCGTCGCCGTCACCGCTTCCGGCTTGGATCGCCGGTTCGTCGAAACCCATCTACACGATGCCCAGTACCTAGCCGCACCTACCGCCGCTCCCGGCCACCGGGTCTGTCTTGGCGCCTGGCAGCGCCCTAGCTCCGGGCGTCTTCTACGGCGGGGTGGACGGCCCCCTGTTCCACGGCGGCAGCCTGATGCCGATGCTCTCCGCCGCGTCGCCCTCGATGGACAGCACGGGCGCGCCGTCCTCGGCCGCCGCCACATCACCAATGAAGGCCCCGACTGCCATAACTCCGGCAGTCTCATCACCAGGTTCGCCAACAACCTCGCCAGCACTAGTATTGGCGGACATGGTGCCTTTGTCGCTGCCTCTACGAGCCACAACACCGATCCCTCGAGCAGGGCCGTGGCTGTTTGCATGCGCTTATTCTCCACCGCTCAGCAGCAGGCCTTCACAGCTCCATTGGTCGCTTGGAGTACGCCTCCAGCACAACCCCGCTCGGCTGCACCCATAGCGGGGGTGGCTGCTCGTGGAGGGAACCATCGACTCCACGTGCCGGCGCTCCATGGATTCGATTCCACGCAGATCAGATGGAGCAGCCAAGTTTGGCACCTCGAGGAGGAAGCAGGTCTGCCATGGCGATCTTCTCTGGACCGCAAGGTCTTCCGCTCCAGCAATTGCCACAGCTCAAGGACGAGCTGTCTTGGAGGGGTGGAGTAGTGTTATGGCAAGTGGAGTCGGCCTAGGGGCCCACGCAGTACTGTAGCGACGTGGTACTGTAGCTCGTGGACAGATTAGATTAGATTGGTTTGGTTTGTTAGGAAAGAGATATATTAGATTGATTCGGTTAGGATATTTCTTTAGGGGTCAAGTCAGTCATCTCTATAAAAGATAACCCTGTATCAGTTATAGTCAAAGAAGAAGTAACAATTAAGTTGCTGGCTTCCTTTGGAAGCTAGCCGTCCCTGCCCTCTCTCCCTCACGTAAACAGTACCATGGGTACTGTAGCTCTCCCGCCGCCTCTCCCTCTCAATCCTAGCAGCCACATAACATGTTAGGTGAAGCTTGAAAGTAGGAAGCGTTCTGAAAGAAATCATGGAATTAAAAATCCATACAATGGTCGGGGCGCATTGCAGTTGCAGCTATAAAAATATGAAAAAGTCAATGAACCAAATATTCACACATGCATGGTATTTTCATACGTAGGGAAAGGAAAATATTCTGAATATGGTTCCCAAATTATTCACCAGATAATATTTGGTGAAGACTGTAGTATTTTTTATAACAAAAATTAAAGAAGTGAAGGCAATCCAGATGGTGAAAATTAAGATAACATTCACACATGTTATTTTCATACGTGAGCAAAAGGATTCATGATGACCACTGTGATGTGCCTTTTCAGTGCCAATGAGGTTTCAGAATGATGAACACCTCACCGGTGTCGACCACTGTGATGTGCAGAAAACTTCTAGCTGACGCCATCGATGCCGGGAAGGCATCGATCATGATGTATTGCAGACTCACGTACGGTTATGTATGGGCCAACTGTGGGAGCAAGAGCACAACTGGTAGCTTGATCGACGACTAAAACCCTCTGTGGTTAGATCTTAATACGGGATGAAAATGGGAATCACGAGAAAGCATCATGGAAGCCAAACAACGTTCATGAAGGATCAAAAGTTGCAAAAAGGAAGAACGGTAAGACAAAGCGAGAGAAGTATAGCACAAACTGGCACAATATTGCCCGTGAACTTTGACTGGTTTTATAGCACAGGAGAAGAGCGGTGGCATGTGGCATGGCAACAGAAACCCAACAGTCACTCTCTCTGACCATTGGTCTGCAAAGATTGGCATGGTATTAGGCCCGAATTTTTTGTTTTTAGCCTTTTTTAAAAAAAATCATAAATATGTCTCTGGAGGTATGATTTCAAAATCTGGACCCTTTGCTCGCTCACATGTCTCGGCGCCATAGATTTTGGCACCTAGGTCTTGGGCTCGACGCAGACGTGGCGGTGATTTGTCAGGCAGCTTGGCGCCGTAGATCTTGGTGCTGAGCTTGACGCCATGGTTATTGGCGACAAGGCCTGTCTTACGTATAGGCCCTCCCTTCCTTTCTCTCTTCCTCTCTCTCTACCGCTCCCGAGCCAGTGCAGCCGCCGCCACAGAGCTCCGCCGCCGCCGCGCGCGCTTCGGCTCGCCGGGCCCAGCCGTGTGGACCGCCATGCCCCATCCTCGTGCCAGGCCTGCTGCTTGCGCTGAGCGCCGTCCCGCGCCCGCCGCGCGCCACCCCTCCTGACCCGCGCCGCCTCGTCCGTCTTGGCTTGCCGCGTTCGCCGATCGCATAGGCGCTCCCTCCGGCGACCCCGGCCGCGGCACGCCCCTGCTCCCAACGCGCCGTGACCTCACCGTCGATCCCGTCCTCCACGTCCACGTCGCATCGTTGCATTGACTTGGACATGTAAATTTTTTGAATATGCAATGTAGGTGCTTAGTTAGCTTGAATTGTAGTGCTACTTTGATTATTTGGTAGTTTCTAGTAAATTTGATGATGTAGGTTGTTGATTTAGTTAGTGAGATAGATATAGTTAGATAAATATAGTTAGATAGCTAGTGACATAGGTACATTGATATAGTTATTAGATAGCTAGTTGATTTAGTCGGTGAGATAAATATAGTTAGATAAATATAGTTAGATAGCTAGTGACATAGTTATTTAGGGTGTAGTTGGTTAGTATCTATTAGAGAGGTACTATATAGCAGCTACTTTGGACTAAACGAACTGTATTTCAATTTTTGTTTGAACTACTAGATGGACAACCTAGTGAACATATATCATAGAGGCACCGTGAAAAGAGATCGCTATGGATATGTTGAGTTTGTTGAGATGCAAAGCGTGCCTGTGTTATTCAATGAGAAGCCATCATTTAGTGAGTTGGTTGTAAGGGCTCGGGAGGAGCTACATTGCCATGAAGCTGATGATGATGATGGCCTCGCAGTGGAGGGTGTACTTCACCTAGGTTCCCCTCCCAACATCTTTAGAAAGATGATCTCAATTGAGTGTGCAGACCAGTGGGAGAACTATGTGAGATCGGCTATGAAGTGCCAGTTTCAAAGTTTGGACGTGGTTGTGCGTCGTGTGTTAGTTGATCCCATCCCTCATGGGTTTTCTCCACCAATGGGTCAGCAGGCACACTTCAACCCTCCCGTCCCAGGACCTGATATGGATGTGGAGGTTGCACCTACGGTTCCCGATGCTCAATCTGTCCCTAATGAGCTAGTTGGAGATGCTTGTCAGACTTATGATGTTGTGGCAGATCCTCCTTATGAGATCCCTTTGACATAGAATCATCCGAGTAAGTGTCTTATCCGCATGGTTATTGGGAGCTTACCCCCTTCCTTACATCTATTTTTCATTCTTTCCTCATTTTTTACTTATGTTGCAGTAGATATTCCTGACAATGTGGATGTGCTCACTATTGCTGCACAAGTGCTCTGTGGAGATGGATTCCGTGGCTCCAATAGTGTTGAAATTATGAATGATTCAAAGCCATATGAGATGGCAAGGGCTCTTGATTCTGATGATGATCGTCCTGTTGAAGAGCTGACAGAGAGTGATGTTGAGATGCTGAGGCGTATCTTTCCCGGCTGCCGTGATCCAAGAGTTAACGAGTTCAACGATCTTGCTCATTCCGATCAGGCGTGTGCAGAAGGACGTGATGATGAGCTCCTAGAAGCTCCTGAGGCCGGCCCTAACATGGTAATTGAGAAGGGTAGGGTATTCAAGGACCTCCTTGTATTGAAGAGGTGGTTGTAGGTGTTTGTAGTGATACGAAAGAGACCTTACAAGGTCTTGCATTCATATGCGGAGCGCCGTTACATAGTTGTGTGTGACAAGAAACGCTGCCCATGGAGGGTTTGTGCAAGGAAGCAAAAGGTCACCGAAAAATGGAAGATCACAAAAGTTGTCGAGCCACACAATTGTGCTGACACTGAAGCATCGACAGTTGACATCTACCCTCATTGCCAAGTGGTTGATGGGAATATTACAGGAAGAACCCAACATGAAGGTTAGGACAATTATCAGGACCGTTGAGGTATTGTATGAAGGTTATGTGATAACTTATGGTAAAGCTTGGAGGGCTAAGCAGCAAGCGTGGAAGATGATATATGGGGACTGGGAGGATGGGTATGAGCAGATGCCAGAACTTTTCAATGCAATCAAAGTGATGAATCTAGGCATGCATTATGAGTACATCCCAAAACCAAATGTATGGAAGGATGGGAGGCAGATATTCTTCCGTGCTTTCTGGTGCTTCCCTCAATGTGTCAAGGCCTTTAGGCACTGTCGTCCCATCTTCTCCATTGATGGTACGTTCTTGATTGGCAAATACTAGGGCACACTTCTTATAGCCATATCCTGTGACGCGAACAACAAGTTGGTTCCTTTGGCATTTGCTTTGGTTGAGAAGGAGAACAATGATAGTTGGGGATGGTTCTTGAGGCTAGTCCGGATACATGTGGTTGGGCCTGGCAGGGAGGTTGGTGTCATATCTGATAGGCACCAGGGCATACTTAATGCCATGCGAGAGCAGATAGAGGGGTATGCACCTTTGCACCATCATTGGTGTACTCGGCACCTTACCGAAAATCTACTCCGGAAGGATGGTGTGAAGGATAACTTTGATCTATTCCAGGAGGCTGCTCGATAGGTTGAGGACAAGTACTTTTAGGAAAAGTTGTAGCAGATCAGAACCACATCAAATGTAGAAGGTAGACAATGGCTCACATGTTTGATGAGGGATTTGGAGAAATGGACAAGAGCTCACGACGCCGGTGGATGGAGGTACGAGTTTCAGTGCAGCAACATGGCGGAGTCATTCAATAAGTTGCTATTGGGGATACCTAGTATGCCCGTGAATGCAATCATTCAATTCACCTTCTACAAGCTTGTTGCCTGGTTCAACGATAGACACACCCATGCATTGAAGTTGCGGAGTGATGGAGAGATATGTGCTTTGAAACCAAAGGCACACCTAGAGAAGGCAAATGAAAGGGCTGGCACACATGAGGTTACATGTTTTGACCATGCCATAGGGACTTATCAGGTCGAGCATAGGGACGGTACAATGTCCGACGGTGAGGTCCGAGAGTCGAGGATGCATGTGGTAATCCTCTAAGATTTCACATGCACTTGTGGTAAACCAAGGCAGTACCACTTTGTATATTCTCATTTGGTGGCAGCAGCTAGGCATCGCAACTATAATATCAAGAGCAGGATACCTCACGAGTTCAGTGTCGACATGCTTGTGCACACATGGAGCCCCCACTTTGTGCCTTTTTGGGACCCTAGAGAGTGGCCTCCATATGATGGGCCAAAGTACATTGTGGATCCAGCTTACCATTGGAACAAGCGTGGAGATCAAGGAAGAGGACGAG
Organism: Miscanthus lutarioriparius; assembly: GCA_904845875.1. Taxonomy (NCBI): domain Eukaryota; kingdom Viridiplantae; phylum Streptophyta; class Magnoliopsida; order Poales; family Poaceae; genus Miscanthus; species Miscanthus lutarioriparius. The sequence goes on from CAJGYO010000018.1 coordinate 10,863,989, forward strand.
GCACATGATGGTTATGGATCAGATACCCGGAAGAACGAGGCATGGGAGAGGAACCCCATTTCTTACTGACCTCAAGCAGTACGAGTGCGGCAAGTGTGGTAGACTGTGCCACAATTCACGCACTTGCCATTGGCAGATTAGTGAGGTGCGACTATTGGTTGTTTTCATTATTTCATATTTGTTGTATTCATTCAATTAATTATGCATGTCTCAATTTATGCTTGTAATTGTATCAATTACTTGTATATTTCTAAGTTTATGTTTCATTGTATATTGAATTTCTATTTCATTGAATTTTTTTGAAGGATGGCGCAATTCCACCTGCTTGACCCGGCGTACGAGGAGACCCATCGAGGACGTCTCATAGCGGAGGGGCAGGTAATAATCTATACGTTTTGTTTAAATTTTTATGAGCGTACATATGTTCATGAAGTAACAGGAGACTATGTTTTATTCCATGCAGGACCTTCCGCTCCTTCATCCTAGAACCCACAATGGGTTCTTGGACATGCATAGGACAACAGGTACACTCCTTTCCTACAAAGAGCTGGCCGGGATGTCATATCTTTTCAGGTTCGTTGTGGGTTGCCCAAGTTCAACTCTATGGCCATAACTACGTTGGTTGACATGTATTATCTTCAATTATTACCTCCATTCATGGCCATTTGTTCATGCACTTGCCTTTTTGACATGTAATCTTGCTTTGTCTAAAATGTAGGTGGCGGCCGAAGACTCATAGCTTTCACTTGCCTTTCGGAGAGATGACAGTCACGCTCTAGGACTGTCAGAAGATGCTAGGTATGAGGATTCATGGCAACGTAGTGACTGGGCAGTGCAGGTCAGAAGGTTAGAGTAGAGGCCTTCCTTGTGCGTGAGGTTGGCGAGCAAGGGGCTCGCACTTCTAGAGTTCTAATCTCCTGGCTCCGGCAAGAGTTCGCATAGTGTCCCGAGGAGGCAGATGAGGAGACAGTTGGGTACTACTATATGGCGTGGATCCTACACCTATTTGCCTGCGTTCTCTTTCCCAACACCATGGGTGACACTGCTTCATGGATGTGGGTACACTACCTCAGTGACTAGGACCCAACGGGTCAGTGACTGTGTGGACTATTAATATGCTCATGTATATGGTTTCAGATGAATGTGGCATATATTTGTATGTTTGAACATATTGTATTGAGGTTAAATATTCATCTCATATTTGTGTATGGATTGCATAAAAAAATAGGGGAAATTTTGCCAAAATTTTCTGCCTAAAGTACGTATTAATCAGCGCCATCAGTTTTTCTGGTTCATTAAGTAATCAATTTGTTTTTGTTATGAGTATGCATCTATGCCTCTCGGCCTACCGCATTGGTTGAGATTATCTTTTGTTTCATGCAAAAGAACCGAATATGATTATGTACCACATTGGTTGAGATTTTCTTTTCTTTCCTTCCATTTTATGCAAAAGAACTGAACGTGATTACGTACACTGCATGCGTGTGAGCCAATCTTGCATGCGAGTGGCCGAGCACTAAGCCACTGAGCAGCAGCGGAGTAGATTAGCGAGCAGTTACATTTATGTCATTGTCTCCAACTGCAGTTAGTAAAATAATGTAGCCTTTATAGTGATTTGTCATGTCACCATCAAATAGACTTTTCAGTGTCCTTCAAAATAGTGATTCAAGTCTGAAATTGAATAGGCTTTTCAGTCATAGAATATAGGGGAAATAGCCTTTACAGTGATTTATCGTGTCACCGTCGAATAGACTTTTCAGTGTCCTTCGAAATAGTGATTGAAGTCTAAAATCGAATAGGCTTTTCAGTCATGGAATCTAGGGGAAATAGCCTTTACAGTGATTTGTCATGTCACCGTCGAATAGACTTTTCAGTGTTCTTTGAAATAGTGATTGAAGTCTGAAATCGAATAGGCTTTTCAGTCATAGAATCTAGGCTCTCCAGTGTCCTACGATGTAGGCTTTTCAGTGATTCTAAGTAGACTTTCTAGGAGCATTTACAGTACAATACAATGGCTAGCAAACCTGCCTCTGCCTATATATATGCGTTCTAGGTTGCTTTGCTAACCAAAAGGAAAACCAAACTAGTATTCAGTTTTGTTGGAGTATGAATGTCTAGAGGGTCATCTAGAGGAAAGGGTTTTAGGAGTGGGAGAGGAAAGGGGGGACAAAGGGAACTTCCATTGTGTGGGAGGGGTCTCTTGGGTCTGATTTCTTTGAGGAACCAGTGTATCAATTTCCTCCAGAGAGCAAGAGTGATTTCACTAAAGAGTGCCCTCTCAGAGGATAAGATAACAGGAAGGAAGATTAGCCAAAATGCATGCATGGTGAGGACTGCTTAGTGCAGATGTTCACCGAGGGGATCGACGGTGGTCGTCGCTTCTTTAAATGCCCGCGAGCATGGGTAATTGCTATTACATTTTGTTTGTTAAATATGTTTCTCGAATACCCTTACAACTCATAGGACATACTTATTGTAGTCTTCCAAGTCTAAAGAAAACTGTGGGTTCACTAGGTGGGTTGATCCTCGACCAATTTATCCACATCAGCAGTATATCTACTACCTACAGGACCAAATCTTCGATCTACAAAGAGAAGTTAGCAGCGGGTACAAGGAAGACGAAAACAACGATAACAACAATGGTGCAAGTTCACAGGAGGCACTATGCAATAATCCATATTGCACCTACCCTAATCACAAGAACAAGGGGCCTTCGCTGTCACCCCCGTCACCACCACCACCAACAATGGGAGGCTACTATGGAGAAGGTGCAACACAATTTGCTATATGGCCACACTACCAGGACGACCCTATCTTATTCACATGGCACATCCATGTGTTTGTTGTTTGGTTTAATTACCTAAGGCATGTTAGGTTTAGTTGAAGGAACTATGTACCCTTGTTTGGTACATGTTCTCACATTCTATTTCTTGTGCTTGTTGTTCACTTCAATTATCTAAGGCATGTTAGGTTTAGTTTAGGACCTCTGTACCCTAGTTCGGTACATGTTCTCTGTAACACCCCAAAAATTTCAATTTTGAAATTAGGTTTAAAAATGATTTATTTTGGTATTTTATGTGCTCATGAAAATGTAGGAAATAAAATTTTTCAGTAAAATAAAATTCACCATAGGAGTAGCAACATGGTTGTGCATACATGTCTGTGCATTTGATTTTTTGATTGAGTGGTTTGAATCAAGATTCAAAATGGTTTGAACTACCTTTGGAAATAAATTTGAAAATGGCTTTGAAATAAAAGAAAAGAAAATTTGAAAATAAAAGCATTTAAAAAGCTATAAAAATTTATTTTTAAAAACTTACCAAAATTTCTCATTTTTATTGAAAAGTATATTTGAAATAATATTTGAATTTGGTTTTGGGTTCAAGATTCAAATGAATTCAAAACCTATTTGAAAAATATTAGGAAAAATAATTTGGAAAAAAGAAAGAGAGCAAGCCTTCCCCTACTCAATCTGGCCCGCTGGCCCGCTTTTCTGCTCTCCCTTTCCCCTCTCTCCCGCAGCCCAGTGTCGCGTTGTCTCCCACGGCCCAGCGTGTCGGCCCAACTCCGAGCCAGGCTAGTGCACCTCGCGCTCCCTCTTCTCTCTGGCTGGCAACCTATCCTCGTCGAGTGAGTCATCGACAGGTGGGCCCACCTTGCCAGGGTCATCCCCTCCTCTAGCTCGTGACCCACCCGGATTCCGCTGCTGCCGCCGAGGAGTCCGCGTTGCCCCCGCCGCCGCGTCATCTTGCCATGTGCTCCAAATTCCCTGCCTCCATAAATAGCAGCCGCCTGCACCGAGCCACCTCTTATCTAGACCTAGAAGCTAGCCACTACCTGATTCGAGCCACAGCGTCGCCGCACAACCCTAGAGCCACCGCCGTCGATTCGCCGCTCTGTTGTTTCTCTATCACCGCAACCACATCCCCAAGCTTCGAGTGATGGTAAGAAACCCACAGGTGCCACATATGCCTTCTCTATCACCCTCTGTCCTTCTCTCCTCATCGCCAAAGCTTCGCTAGGTGAGCTCGAGCCGCTACTTCGAGCATCGCGTCACCACCATGTCGTCGTGGCCTTCCCCGACCCCTAGCTGAGTTCGCCGTGATTCCATATACCTCCCCATGCTATTCCTATGACCGATGAAGGCCGGAGTCACCGATTCGATGAACTCCGGTGAGGTCTGACCCCACCGGCCATGGCTGTCGCCACGTTGGTCTCTGTTCTGGCCGGCCGCGCGCTCTCTCTCCCTTGTTTCTGTTTTCGGCCGTCCAAAGTAGATCCAACGGTTGGGATTAACCAGTACCCCTTCGGTGGTAATTTTGTTAAAGAGCCCCTGTCCTTCTTCAAAATAGGATCCACAGTCCTCGGTCAGATTTGAAATCAGATTTTATTTATTTTCAAAAATCAAGTTCCATCTATTTACAAAATTGCCACTACCTTATGTAGGCCATATTTTCTCCGTTTTAACTCCGATTTGATCCATTCAACTTGCGTTAGGTTCATCCTACTGTTAGATATGTTTTCAACTTTTAAAATTCGAGGTTAGATTTAATCTATTATTTTATTAATAGAAATCTTGTTTAATTCATATCTTCTACGTTTTAACTATGATTTGATCTGTTCAAGTTGCGTTAGATTCGCAACGACGTAATCTATGCATTAGTAAAAATATTTATCATATCACTAACTCTAGAATTTCATGGTTTAAACTCTAACTTGAATAATAATTATGCAACTAGATTTATAAATAAAATATGATTAATTCTACTTTTGTCTTCTAAATGCAAATGTGAATTTTGACTTAATACAACTCAGGTATTTCTTTGAAATATCTTATACATCCTTTTATATAGTTAAAATTAATAAAGCTCTTGGTTCACTTTTATAAAGCAAATCTATCGGTAGATGTATCTTTTTCACCGTAGCTCCGATTAGTGTGCTTTTCACGTCTGTGTGATCGTAGCAACGCGTAGATTTGACATAAATTTTTTTTACTGATTGATGTATTGTTCTAATATAGTTATGTTGAATGCTATGCATGTTTGTTCGGATGCTTGTGTGGTGTTTTATGATCATGTCCAGTCGGTGAGCTTTGCGTTGGTGATCAAGAAGCAATTTATTGAAGGTTTGGACTAGAAGAAGGATCAGAGTTTTAAGGCAAGTATAGCATAGGATCTTCCTTGTTGTCCAATACATCCTTAATCATTTAATTCATGCTACATGTGTCTACCTTGACTACCACTAAGGATATCCTAGTCTTTTATACTTGTACCTTGATTCCTATGGGTTATTGCATTGGGTAGTATGATGCTAGTGCTCAACTGGAACCATGATCTTGTAACTTGACTAATGATATATGCAATAAACACTAAAAGATGCTTTTTAGCAACATGGAACAAGAGGGCTAGAGCATTAGGCTATTTTATGATGCTCTAGATTCCTCTCCCTAAGGACTTATCTATAAGCGAACATCCGGAACTTATAGTACAGCTATGAGGGCTACATGGCTCTGGCTTTAGCTCAGTATGAGGACCCTTTCTATCTTGTTAGAGGTTAACTTTATTGGCGTAAGAATGACTTGATGAATCAGGTATAGGACAACCTCTACTCTTATGTGTATATCCATGATGGAATTATGCCATTCGACAGGGGGTTCCTATATTTGTTTGCCGAGTGAATCTAATAGCCCTAACTTGTTAGACGAACCTTTGAAAGGTTTCATAGTGAACCCTGCCGACCTTCCTTGGTAGTGGGTCAAGAGGCTAATCACCTCAGGCGAAAGGGTAAATCACGACTCACAGTGAAAGTGTACAACCTCTGCAAAGTATAAAACTGGTATATCAGCCGTGCTCACGGTCACGAGCGGCCTTGGACCCTTACAGAATAGATGATGAACTCCGATGATACTAATGATAAAGATGCTCACTAATGATTGATTATTTATGCTATTCATTATTCATGTTTACTTGATCATGTGTTTATATGGGCTTATGATAAACTTGTTGCCACTCAATTGCTAAAAGATGACTCATTAAAATCTAATCACAGTTAAACTAGTGTCAGCCTTTTGAGCCTCATGAACCCCATGTTATATTTGTTGAGTATGACATGTACTTACGCTTGCTTTACTTTTTAAAATTTTGGAAACATCCCGGATGGGTACCAGATTGCTAGAGTTTGGAGGAATTAGGCTTGTGATCAACCAGTCAGTTGTCCATGTGGAATTGGAGTCTTCACCCGAAGATCAGAGTTGTCTTTCCACTATTTGCTGTCTAAGGTTATATTCTCTATACTAAGTATGTTATATATTGAGCATTGTCTATTGATATTACCCTTATTTGTAGCTATATGTGATATTTGACTTCCTGAGCTCACATATGGTGTGTATCTGGTTTTATTCTTAAAACCGGGTGCTACAAAGTGGTATCAGAGCAATGTTGACTGTAGGACGCAAGCCTAGTTAGAACTGGACGTTTTAGCATGCTCTCATCTCTACTTAGTTCTTGCTTTCTCTCCAACCTTGTTATTTGCTAAAACTTATGCTCACTTTGGCCTCTGTTCTGTTATGAAAACCTTGTCTCTATTATGAATCCTCTCTCTTCATCTAAATAGATGGGTCGTAATGAGGAGACCACTGGCATCAAAGGTTAGGAGGACCAGGCTACTTTGTCCTTGATTGCATTCAACAAGGAGAGGCTTTTAGCTATGTAACAACAAGTATTAGAAGGAATGACTCAACATGGGAGTTCTCAATAGTGCTTGCCACAGGGTCAAACCAACATACCAAAGGGACCGGTGAAGAGATAAGTGGCAGAAGCTTGGAAGAAAATGAAGTCCAATGAAGGTGCTGATAGTAATACAGTTTGGAAGTCAGTATTAATGTCATTGTTGTGAACATTATGGTTTTCCTTATCTTCGAAACAAGCCAACTAAGAAGGAAGTCAAGGTGAACTCGAGTTGTGAGGCCAATGTGGATAAGAAGAGGAAGGCAAACTCGCTGGAGCCAGTACTAGGAAGTGACCAACATTTGAGTTCTACTACATTATCACATCCAGCTCCAATCCATGGTTAGATCAACCCAGACTCTAAAGAGTCATAAGTATCTCAAGCTAAGATTACTCCACTCTTTCCACAGGAGGTATGCATAGATGGGTGGACAATCACCTATAAGGAGTTTCAACCCTGAAAGATCAAGCGAGCTAGAAAGCAGTCCAGTCAAACAAAGATGAACCTTCAGAGTCAGCAAGCTGACAACACACTAAGCAACAATTCTGTGGAGTATGACATCACAAAAGATCCGGCTAAAAGAAAGTGTTATCATTGCCAACAGGAAGGACATTATGTTAAATTTTACCCACAGAAGAATCAACAATTATACCATGCATGCGGCCAGAGTCAGGTCACTATAGGGTTGCCACCAGTAAGTGTTAGTGATGCCCAACCCAAAAGAAGCATTTGATGAGGATGACGAATGAAGGAGTCATGATGGACTATCTAAGATTAACAAAGTGGAAGATGTGTTGCCCTCACTGTTATGCAAGGGATGCTACCCTAGATGCCTTCGTAGCCACACCTTGGTTAAGGAATAGGAGTTTGTGCCCTTTATCTAATAAAAATGATAGTATCGCAAGCTGAGTCAATGATTGAGTTGTGCACCTTGATTGCTTTGTTGAATTGTCGTTATGCTTATTCTTGTTTTGAATCTTTGTAATGATTGCAATGATCTTGTTGGGTATTTCCACAATTTCATTTAGTTTATAAGCGTAAGGTATAAGGATCAGTGTAATAAATAGTTGGGTTTTGGTTTCTCCTATTTCCTCTATCCTGCCTTTTGGAGCAGTCTGCCCTCTTTGGTTTATATCTCTGATTTTGGATGATCAGAAATCTTAAGAAAATTCTAGGCAATAGTAGACTTCGATATCTTTCTGTGACCACAAGAATCACCTGGATAGCTATTTTGGTTATGGAGTTGTGAAAATCACAAGATGATGCAACCGCGCTGTCTAAAATCTGGAGTAGTTTCTGTTGTGCACTGTTTTCGACAACCTAAACTGCATAATTTGGAAAATTGTTCTATAAGGAAGTTGTGGAGGATTCGAAAAGATTTCTAACGGTATAAGCTACAACTTCATTGGACTAACATAATAAGAGTTATGGCTATTGTACCGCGCTGCTATTTTTTATCCCGTGAAGAATTTCAAATTTTTTTTGTTCTTGCCCCTACATGAGAGTTTCTTTGGGATGTTAGAATGCCCTTATGCTAGTTAATCCATCTAGAATAAGGTGGAAGCTACCCTATTTTGTCCCCTAGTTGATCTTTTTCTTAAGAGGGTAGCCAAGTTGAAGAAGTTGCAAGATGAAGTTTCATACGTTCTAGTTATTCATTTGGAAGCATCGATTATCTCTGTGATGGTTGCTACCATGAGAAGGTGCTTGTTGCATCTGGCCAACTCCAGGTCACAGCATAAGACTAGTGGGAGTCTTACCAGTATGGACATCCCAACAATGTTGGACATATCACTTGGAAGGAGTTTAGCGAGAGCTTCAGGTCGTACCACATTCCCACCGGTGTAGTACAACTCAAGCCAGATGAGTTTCGGGCTCTTAGGCAAGGATCTATGACTGTGCGTGAGTATCATGACATGTTCACTCTGTTGTAGCGCTATGCTCAGAAGAACTGGATAATGATGCTAAGAAACAGAATGCTTTTTGAAAGAACTGAATGATGGAGTTCAATTGCAATTGATGACTGTGGTGTATGCCGACTATCAAACATTAGTGGATAGAGCAAATGTAATTGAGAACAAGCGTCGAGAGATGAAAGAGAAGAAGAGAAAGTGTGACTTTCAACGCCAGTTAAGAAATACTCGTCTCCATTTCGCTATACAACCAGAATATTAGTCACACCCAATGAATCTGCTTGAAAATAATGATCAATATCAGTATCATCAACCTAATGATGAAGTGTAGCTTTTTAGCTCTCAAGAGCCATGTCTGTCATCTCCTACTATCACCTTGATGAAGACAAATACTTCTATTTGTTAGGAAGATTATGGTTGTGGTGAGATTGAACACTATAAGAACGATTGTCTCGAGAAGTTTGCTAAGAGTAATCAGGACAGAGTCAACAGCAGCAGGAGCCAGAATGGAATGTCCATAAGGACCAAGTGCAAGGAAATAAGTTAAAGTGAAACTACATTCAAGGCAGGTTGAACAATGTGGATCTGATTACCACTCATGGAGCTAGGGAGGTCGTTAATGGTTTGATAGCAGTAAGCTCAGACACTGCTATGGTGTTGTTTGACCCCAGTGCGTCGCATTCATTCATCTCTAGGGAATATGTGGAACATCATAAGATAACTACGCTTCCAATGAGGAAACCGGTGATAGTTAAGTCTCCAGGAGGAGAAATGAAGGCAAACCGCATATGCCCAAAAGTTAGTCTTGACATAAAGGGGGTAAACTTCGAGGCAAACCTTATAGTTTTGGAGTTAATGGACATTGGTGTTATCCTTGGAATGGGATGGTTATCTGCTTGTAGAGGAGTAATTAAGTATGCTTAACGTTCGGTGCTACTAACAACACCGTTAGGAGAAAGAATTGAGTATGAGGGTATTCAATCTGCACCTGAGGAATACATGAAGGACCTGCTAGAAGGTGTGTCCTGTGAAGAAAGTAATGTGGACTATGAGTTTTTAGACGTCAATGTGGAGGAACAAAACCCTTTGGAGGAGTTTAATAAGATAGATGATCATGCCTATGCAAGCTATCCAACTAAGAAGGGTCCGAATGCTCAAGGTGCCATATGAAGTGCAGTTATGCTCTCTAGCTCTCACTTGGAAGAATCGGTTAATCTGATGAGAGAGGTGGTACTCAAGGATATGAGAGAGAAACTCAGAGTTTTCAATGATCAGATTTGTTTAGGGGTTTAAGCAAGAAAACATGAGATGGAACCTCTGACGTATGATCTGGAGTTATCCATTATGGGGCATGGAGGTACTATCTACTTGGGCATGATAAGTGACATCTATGAGGATCATAAGAATACAAGGAACATCTTCATAAAGTTGGTTTTGAGCATATGACATCATCATTGGTTTGGTATTGATGAAGATTATGACTTGGAAAAGTGCTATCACCTAGGGAAAAAAAGTCGTGGCCGATGCCCTTAGCAAAGGAGAGATTAGCTAAGAAGATTCGGACGACACCATGGACTTAGAATTGTGTTTGAGAGTTGAGCAGCTTAACCTGAGCATCTATAGTCATTAAAGTTTTAAAGTTGGTAATGGAACTTACTTTGGACCAAGAAAGTGAAAAGGCTCCATTGGAAGGAGAATATATGAAGAAGAGATTTGATAGTATGGACTAAGAAGGAAGGGTGGCCTAGTGATTGGAGATACCTAGGTATTGTTTGGATTATCTGCCTAAATCTTGGAATTAGTTTGGTAAGTTACTTAGAGTAAGGTTAACATGTGTGCAAAGTAAAGTAGGATTCTCATCAAGAAGATGAAACTACTCGATGAAGTAAAGAAGAATCCAAAGGCGAAGAATCTATATCTCTTTGATCACTATCGTCCGAATCTCGAGGATGAGATTCATCTTAAGGGGGGTAGAATTGTAACACAACAAAAATTTCAATTTTGAATTTAGGTTTAAAAATGATTTATTTTGGTATTTTATGTGCCCATGAAAATGTAGGAAATAAAAATTTTAGTAAATTAAAATTCACCATAGGAGTAGCAACATGGTTGTGCATACATGTCGGTGAATTTGATTTATTGATTGAGTGGTTTGAATCAAGATTCAAAATGGTTTGAATTGCCTTTGGAAATAAATTTGAAAATGGCTTTGAAATAAAAGAAAAGAAAATTTGAAAATAAAAGCATTTAAAAAGTTGTAAAAAATTATTTTTGAAAACTTACCAAAATTTCTCATTTTTATTGAAAAGTATATTTGACATAATATTTGAATTTGGTTTTGGGTTCAAGATTCAAATAAATTCAAAACCTATTTGAAAAATATTAAGAAAAACAATTTGGAAAAAAGAAAGAGAGCAAGCCTTCCCCTACTCAATCTGGCCCGCTGGCCCATTTTCTCCTCTCCCTATCCCCTCTCTCCCGTAGCCCAGCGTCGCGTCATCGCTCTCGGCCCAGCATGCCGGCCCAACTCTGAGCCAGGCCAGCGCACCCTGCGCTCCCTCTTCTCTCTGGCTGGCAACTTGTCCCCACTGAATGAGTCACCGATAGGTGGGCCCACCTTGTCAGGGCCATCCCCCTCCTCCAGCTAATGACCCACTGGACTCCGCCGCCACATCATCTTGCAGTATGCTCCAAGTTCCCTGCCTCCATAAATAGTAGCCACCTGCACTGAGCCGCCTCTTATCCAGTCCCAGAAGCTAGCTGTCGGTGTTTCGAGTAAACACCAACTAGTAAATTTATATTATTGCGCGTTGGGCCCGAATGATGTGCTAAAAAGACACAAGGTTTATACTGGTTCGGGTAGAATGTCCATATGTCCAGTTCATGGTTGCTGCTCATGTTATTTGCACTAAAAGGTTCATAGTAGGGGGTACAAACATGTGAGAGAGGGAAAGATCCCAAGTCTCAGATGGAAAGGTCGAACGGGTACTGAGAGCCTCGTTGCTGCTCAGCTATGTATGAAGTGGTGCGTGATGTGTTGAATCGATCGATCAATCTATCCATGAGTCGATCCATCCTCGTAGTGGGGTGTCCTGCCTTCCCTTTTATAGACAAAGGGGAAGCAGGGAATATAGATGGGAGAAAGAAGAAAAACCAGAGACAAAGAAGGCCCTTCAAAGGTGTCGGGTCTTTCTTTTCCTCTGAGCCAGCCGTGCTTGACATGGCAGACGGTACCAGGGATAGCTCCGTGCTGGGCATCTGTCTGTTGATGATGCCATGCTCTGACTTGATCAGCAAGTGGTCATGTCCCATCCCGCCCTAGCGGGCGGTGCGACGGACCGGGGTGTTGATCCACAACCCCATGGGGAGCGGACGGTGCAGTGACTACACGCCCATCACTATAGAGGACGTGAGTCTCCTCTTGGACCGTAGTGGTTGTCATATGGTTCTATTCGGATCCGTGCCCGAGGGCCAATGGCGGCGCCCACAACACTGTAAAATAAATATTGGCGCCTACAACACTGTTTAGGCTCTGACATGCCCGGAAGGGCCTTAAAGCACCTATCTTGTCATATCCTAATGGTACTTTCCTCCAGGAGTGTAGGGTATGGTCCTCGGTATTGCGGTTGACTTGAGTACCCTGCCTTATCTGCACGCGTAGTTATGAAGGAGTAGCGCATAGACATCGGGCGAGGCGAAGCCTAGCCCTTAGATGTCGGGCGAGGCAAAGCCTGCTCCTAGACGTCGGGCGAGGCGAAGTCCGCCCCTAGACATCTAGCAAGGTGGTGCCCAGCCCCCGGATGTCAGGCAAGGTGGAGCCTGCTCCCAGACGTCAGGCAAATTGGAGTCCACCCCTAGACATCGAGCGAGGCGGGGCACAACCCCCGGACATCGAGTGAGGCAGAGCCTGCTCCCAGACATCAAGTGAGATGAAGTCCAGCCCTAGACATCGGGCGAGGCAGAGCCTAGCCCCCAGACGTCAAGCGAGGCAGAGTCTGCCCTCATACATCGAGTGAGGCAGAGTCTGCCCCTAGACATGGGGCGATACGGAGCTAGCCCTCAGTCGTCGGGTGAGGCGGAGTCTGCCCTCAGACGTCGGGCGAGGCAGACTCTGCCCCCATACGTTGGGCGAGGTGGAGTCTGCCCCTAGATGTCAGGCGAGGCGGAGTTTGCCCCAAAATGTCGGGCGAGGTGGAGTCTACCCTCAGACATCAGGCGAGGCGGAGTCTGCCCCTAGACATCGGGCGAGGCGAAGCCCAGCCCCCAGACATCAAGCGAGGCGGAGCCTGCTCCTAGACGTCGGGCGAGGTGGAGTCCACCCCTGGACATCCAGCGAGGCGGAGCCTAGCCCCTGGACATCGGGCGAGGCGGTGTCCCGCCCCCAGACATCAGGCGAGGCAGAGCCTGCTCCTAGACATCGGGCGAGGTGGAGTCCCACCCTTAGGGGTCGGGTGAGGCAGAGCTAGCCCTCACGGGTTGGGTGAGGCAGAGCCAACCTTCGGTCGTTGGGCTAGAAGTGTAGTTGCGTTCTTGTCTATTCGGAAGCATCAACGTTTGATGGTTATTATCTCCCCCCTTTTGGGTACCCTAGTATTTGGTCCCCGACAGTAGCCCTTGAGCCCCGGGGTGATTTGACTTGCCGGAGGGTGCACGTAAGCGCACCTAACGGGTGTAGCCCCTGAGCCCCCGAGTGATTCGGATAGAATCGCCCTAGGGGTATTTTGATTCACCAAAGGGTGCGCACGAGCGCACCCAACGGGTGTAGCCCCCGGGTGATTCAGATAGAATCGCCCAGGGGGTATTTCGATTCGCCAGAGGGTGCACCCATCGGGTGTAGCCCCCGAGCCCCCGGGTGATTCGGATATAATCGCTCGAGGGGTAATTTGGGCTCTTCGCGGGTATGGCTGTGAGATTTGGTGTTTTGATAACTAGATTATTCGATTGGAGTCTCGGTATCCCGTTCGCGGGGATCTAGCAAGAGTCAGCCTGGCTGAGACTCAATCATGGGTCGAGATACTTGTGGCACTCATGTGCCTGGGTTTTGGCTGCTCGTGGGCCCATCCTTTGTTGTGAGGCTATTTTGGGACGACCATCAAAACCATCGATGGGCCAGCCCTTGAACTCCTGGGCCCAGAAGGGCCGGAGAAAATGCTTGTTGACCTGTATCCCCTTTGTTGGCAAAGAGTCCTGGTCTACCAGGGGAGGCCAAACGTCCAGCGCGTCTTCGGAGGGAAAGGATAGGGACTACGTGCGCATATACCATGATCATGACATGGTGGCGAATCGTGGCAGGCATGGAGATCTAGGTGGACGGTTGCCTTCCTCGTATCTGTCGCCCCTATAAAACCAAGGGGTTCGCCCCTAGGGTTTTGTAAATTGCCTCCTTGCCTTTGCATCTACATCCTTCACCGCCAATCGCCTAAGCCTTCCGCATCCGCATCTCAGACGCCATCAAGTTCGCATCCACCCACCCCAATCGTTCATTGGAGGCATGGTGCAGATCCGATATCACCCTTCAGCGCCTGGAGGGCCTCGTTTGCCGTGGCCTTCTTTGCACGCAGACTACCATCGAGGAGTGGCTGCTGCCCGGCAATGAGGACGTGCCATCGCCGCTCAATGGGTATGTCATATCCTTCACTCACTTTCATGAGCGAGGATTCGCCATGCTCGCCCACAAGTTTCTTTGGGGCTTGCTACACTACTACAAGGTGGAGCTGCAGCACCTTACCCCCAACGGAGTCCAACACATTGCGGCATTCGTTGCCCTGTGTGAGGGATTCCTGGGGATTAGTCCTCACTTCGACCTATGGTGGTATTTCTTCATCGTCACCCTCCTTACGAAGCGGGAGAAAAAACAAGAGCTGAGCGTGCCGATGGGATGCGCCGACATCCATCTCCATAACAACTGGGTCAGTGAATACCCGCTGATGCATCTATCGACCTCCAACAAGGGGTGGCATTCACATTGGTTCTATGTTAAGGACGACGTAGCCGCCCCCTTACCAGCGTTCACCGGGCGCCTCATTGAAGAGGTCCCAAAATCATGGAGGAAGTGGGGGGTCCCGGATAAAGACAAGAAGAAAATCCAGGACCATCTCGCCTCCATCCGAATTCTGAAGGAGGGGGTGTGAAGGGGTCAGGGATCATCAGTGCCTACCACATGAGGAGGGTGGCGCCGCTGATGGCGCGCGTGCTTCCCCTGCACCTGATGGTGCCCGGAGCGTCATTCGATGGGACGGCGCTCGCCGAGGGAGCACTCTCCCCCTCTAAAGTGGCATAGCGCATCAAGGAGGCGATGGAGCCTTCTTGGGATGGCCCTGGCATCATTCTTGATTTTGTGTATCCGGTGCTGGGGCATCCCCCAATGTGGCCGAAACCGAGGTACATTGACTTCGAAAGTTCTCTTTCCCCGTGCCACCTTTTTAATTTGTACTCACCTTGGTGCTGATATTGAGATAGGGGGACCAGCCGAAGAGACTCATCTTTATGGACCACCCAGCTCTGCTGCTGAAGGACCCGTTCATGGCGGCGGCAAATCGCACCGCGACTGAGTGGCAAAAGAAGACCAAGGAGGAAGAGAGGAGGAAGAAGCAACAGAAGTTGCGGGCACGGGAGCAAGGAGAGGAGACAGAAAGTGATGACAACGATAATGATGAGGATGACGAGGTAGTAGCTGACACTGAGTGGGATGACCTGGCGAGCAAGGATGCGCTGATGGGTACATACTCATTCATGTAGGGGCCTTTCCCGTTCCATGCAGGGGAAAGCATGTCCGTGGGGCCGACGGAGATGGACCAAACCGTTGGCCTGCCCCAGGAGATAGTAGGAGCGGGCGGGTCTACCCCTATGCCCAAGGTGTCGGTGGAGGGGGCGGCTCTACTACCGTGCCCCTGGACGCAAGGGAGGCGGGTCCCCCTGCCTAGGAGCAGTGGGCGGGCTCAAAATGGTCCCGCCCTAATGAGGCAGAGCAGAGGCCCGGGGGTTCATCCCCCAAACGTCTCCACCGCCCAACAACGCCAATGTAAGTCACCAGCTCCTCTGTGTTTCTCTGTTTTTGCCTGTCATCATCATGACTCACACCTTTTGTTTCCTCTGTAGTGTTGGGAGATAGGTTAGTCAAGGCACTTCTTTAGCACTGGCGCCCAAGAAGAGCATCGCCCTTTAGGCGAGGCAGGGGCCGTTGCCTGATGTCGCTCCCATTTCAGACGAGAGCGGAGCCGGTGTCACAACCTCGTTGGCTAGTCAGGCACCGCCCGTGGTGGTGCCCGTGCCCTCAGTGGATCAAGCGGTCGGCGAGACTGAGGGGGCGCCCTCGGAGGTTGCCGAGCAAACGGCGGTGGAAGCGATTCTGTTGCTGGCATCGGAGCGGGTGGAGCTGCCGGTCGCATTCGTTGCGTTGGCCATAGCGGGCGTGGCATAGCCGGATGAAGTCCCGCCGATAGAGGTAGATGTGCCAGGGGCTATGACTGATGGGTCACAGCCAGAAGCGGCAGTGGCGGCGCCCGAGGCAGCGGCGCGCCCCGTGCTACCAGCAGCCCAAGAGACGATGCCCGTCGTGGGTTGGACAGAGGGGTTTGTGTCTGAGGGACCCTCGAACACCACGGTGGTTGCCGAGGAGACCGGCATTGAGTTGTCCCTGGTCCTGACATCCGGGGCAGCCACCCGCTCATGCGGGATGAGCCCCTGCTCTGGTGGGGGAGTCCGCAGGACCCGTCGTCAGAACTCTTCACCCTCGATGATGCCGCCGAGGGCATGGAGTGGGAGAGTCTCGACAAGGGGATCACAGCCATGCTAGAAGCTTTGAACCAGGCCAGGGGCGCCTTTTGAGACGTCATTGTTCCCGCCGATCGGGTATTCACTCAGTCTTGTCTCTCGCCCTCCTTCTTCCTGTATTTTTGTGTTCTGACCACCGTCTTTTTTTAGTCTCTTATTGCTCGCAGCTAGGAGAAATCCCGATTCCTTCATGAACATAAGGAGGACTGGGACCGCCTCATTGATGAGGCATGACTGCATAGGGACGTGACAGCCTAGCTTCAACAGAGGGTGGCCGAGTTGAGTCCCCTTGCTGCGGAGGCTGATAATCTTCGACAGTGGGAGGCCAAGGCCTGCCAGGACACGGAGGACGTCGAGAAGTCTTTTGATGAACTATCAGAGAGGGCACAATGGGACCAGGAGGAGGCCGCTAGGGTGCGGAAGTAGCGGGACGAGCTGCTCCAGCAGGATGCCGAGACCCACCAGCGGATCATCGACCTCCTGGCCGAGGCGGAGATGGAGCGGGATCTCAGGCTGGGAGCTGAGGAGAGGTCCATGGCCCTAGAGCAGAGGGCAAAACTAGATGCCAAGATGGTCGCTCGGCTTCATGAGGAGCGAGATGAGCTATGCCAGACTATGGAGAGGCTCCGCTCGGAGCATGGCGCGGCCCGCGGGGAGCACGACCAGGCCATCCGAGAGCGCGATGAGGAGCAGCAGAGGATCAGCTCCCTCTAGGCCGAGCTTGGAACTGCAAAAGCCCAGAAGCTGGAGGGCCAAGGGCGCTACTACGGACTGGCCATGGATCTCACAGAGGCGAAGAGTCTTCTTCAAGCGGAGAGCGACGAGCTCGATGTCCTGAAGGTTGCCCTTGGTGTAATCTACGATGACCTATAGGTGGTGCAGGCAGAGGGGACCAGCTCACTCACGGCCCGTGTCATAGATATCATGGCGTGGGTGTGCTAGCTGGAGAAGGAAGCACTTTGCTCAGGGATCAGCTAGGCCTTCGCCATTGCCTGCTCGCATTACGACGAAGCCTCCGAGCTGGATGAAATAGAAGCGGTGGTGACTCGTCTTGCGGAAACCCTAGCTAGCAAAATTGAAGATATGGTTCTCCCCTAGAGGGGGTAGTTAGTCAAATGAGTCTGATGGACATTTATCTGTAATCTGTGGACAAGTGTCGGCACTTTTGTATTTTGAAAACAGATTTGCAATTTCATTTCGTTAAACAAATTCGTAGTTTTGTTTTGTTTGATTGAACTTGCTTTTTCCCCTTTTTGTATTCAAAAAAGGGGGTTATGCAATCTGACCCTTCTGTTCATTAAGACCCTAGGGCCCAAGGCGCATAAGAGGGAAACTTCGATTATGCTGGTGAGCAAAGTTACCATAGCCGTCGGGGCATGGGTTTTTGTAGTTTGATCGGGCATGCTCGATTATTTGTTCCCTCCAACCTTGCCACTAATCTTAACATGAGGAAGAGGTCTGACGCATCGATTGTTTCAAAAAAGAGGGTATTTATACCTTTACCAGCCCCCGAGTGAGATCCGACCCCTTGCGATTGCTGGGGTCGAATCTTACTGAAGACCGAAGAGGGGATAGTGAAACTACTCTTGTATTCGCATGTACCCCATCCTTAGGATTTTGGCTATCATTCTGCAACCATGCGTTCGGTCTCCTTGCAAGTCCAATCTTCCCTGAGCCCCCATGCATAGTGGGGATTCGGTCAAGGGTCGGCTTGTTTTTGTGATTGTCGCCCCGTTGCGGTTTCCGCAACCGGAGGGGCTGAGGTGATGTCACTTGACTCAATGGCTTGAGTGATGCGCTCTGTGAGCTCGCTAATGGGCATGTTCAAATAGAATCCAGTCCTGTTGCTCGTGATGAGGCCAGCAAAGCTCTCGTGTGGCATTCTATTGCTCTGTAACCCACCTTCCAACAGATTCCCCCTCAATGGGGTTCTATGGGCTCGGCTAAAGGCTGGATCAAACAAGAAGTTTGAGATGACCCTATCCGCCTCTGCGGGTTGGGCGAAGGCCGCTGAGGCTCATCTGCATTTTCTCCCCTAGCTCTTGTTCGACATGAGGTGGCCTCGGGTCCTCGTTGGCCGGCCTTCCGACCTTGGTCTCACGATCTAGGATCGGGCAGCTCAAGCCCCCCAGCCCCATGGGGTTCGGTAGGGGTCGGCCGTGTTTCATGTGTCACCCCATCCTCGGTTTCCACAATCAAAGGGGCTGAGCTAACGACACTTGCCTCCGACGGCTCAAGTGTTGCGCTTGGTGAGCTCGCTAACGAGCATGTTCGAGTGGAATCCGGGTCCATCATCCGCTGACGGGGTCGGCAGAGCCCTCATGTGGCATTCCACTACTTCTTAACCCACCTCCTGGTAGATGCCCAAGCCGTTTGATAGGAGATTCTGTGGGTTTGGCTCGAGGTTAGAATCAAACGAGAAAGGTTTGAGATGTCCCTGTCCGCTTCTAAGCGGGGTCAGGCAATGCCGCTGGGGCTCATCTCGGTTTTTCTCCCCTGGCTCTGTTTGACGTGAGGCAGCCCTGAGCTCTTCGTGGGCCGGCCTTCGAACCTCGGTCGATTGCCGTTCATATCGAATGAGATGACTACCACTTCGTGACGCGACGTGGAGCATTGCGATGCGGCAATCGCATGTGCAATGCTTGAATGTATGGGATGAATGTACGATATAAAGGAAATGAAAGTAGGGTTCGGTGATGTTACCTTGGTGGCATGAGTGATAGGGAGCTCTTACCAGACATGTTCGTGCGGGGTTCGGGTCCGACGTTCATGATGTGACCGGCGTAACCTTCACGAGTATCCCAATTTTTTGTATCTGTCTCTCGGTAGCGATCCAAACCATTTGATCGACTTGGGTGACCTGACAGCTTCTCCTTGAAGGAGATTCTGCAGGTAGACCCCTCTGAACCCTTCTTGAGAAGGCGGATGCTAAAGCTTGGGATGCGGGGACAAGGAATTCGATCACGCTGGTGAACAAAAATGTCATAGCCGTTGGGGCGTAGGGTCTAGTGGTTCGACCAGTTTTACTCAAAGTTTACACCCGCACACCATGCCTCTGGTTTTTAAATGTAAGGAGGGGTCGAGCGAAGAGAATGTTTAAATGAGTAGACACTCTTGGCAACCACCGAGCGATGTCTGCGCCCCTGCCGTTGCTGTGGTCGGAGGCTCGGTAGTGAAATTGATACGTAAAGTAAGTAAATAAAGGTGCTTATCTTTTGGCGGCCATTTGGTTCCTCAACCCCATTGCTCGATGTTCGTCTAGGCCGTCCAATCGACTCAGGGGGGCCCATTGGTCTCCCCTTGATGGAGGTTCCATCGTTGGGCCTTTCCAGGCCTTGCTTGGGAAGGCGGAGAGCTACCTACATGCGGCTATGCCTTGTTTCTCACGCCCGGCGTGCGGTAGTGGTGGGCCATGCCTAGGCCATGTCCCATTTGACTAGGCGCCGGCTCTTCGAGCAGGGCACGTCCCATCAGTCAAGACGCATCCCCTCGAATTCCTATCTGCATCGATTTCCCATCTACATTGAATAGGGGAAGGGAGAGGGTTTTTCACCCCAACCCTTTGCCTTTCTCCAACTGTTGCATCTCCTCCTTAAATAGGGAAAAGGAGAGGGTTCTTGTCCCATTCCTCCGCCTATTCTTGAGCTGCTGCCTCTCCTCCTTCCTTCTCGCTGAGTGCGTTCATGCATCGTGGTGACTTCTAAGTCAGAGAGGGCAATGCGAGGGAATGGAGAACTCATAGATCCATTCGTGAATTTGGAGCATGATGTCGAGCTGGAGGTCATCCAATGTAGATGACATGGTGCTAGCTGCCTTCACCGAGAAGGGGTTGATTTCATCGAAGGAGGAAGTGTACTGGAGGGTGCTGCACGTCACCAGCTTTGTCACTGTCTATGAGTTCTTCGTTGGGATAGAGCCATACGTAGGCTTCTTCTGGCGAAGCTTCTCTGAGCGAGCCTTGTCAGTGGGGAAGCCGCCCAGAACTACGCCGATGGGGGGGTTTTTCCCTTGCAGCAGCTTAGGTTGGCCAGTTCATCAAGTTTGATGAGATGTCGGAGACATCCTCTAGCCATGGCGGCCATACTTCGGCAGGTAGCGTCCCCATCCAGAAGACTCTGCCTCGAGGTGCCATTGTCAGGGTTGCGGCTGATCACGATGGCGTAGTCCCCGAACACCCTGGCGAAGACACCACGGCCATCGACGTGGTGCATGACGTTGCAGACGCCGCACCCTCAGGGATCCCACGGAGCGGTAGGACGTTGCCGATGGAGAGCGTGGCGCGACGACCGCTGTAGACGAACTAGCCGATGTTGTCGGGCGGCCACAGTAGTATTTAGAGTAGAAGTGGTTAGCAAATGTAACCATTTAAGTAGGGAAACTTGTAACAAATGGACAAGCTTTCAAATTTCATTATAACAAATAGCTTCTAATTTCTTCTCCCCTTCTTTGTGTAAAAAAGGTTTAGCACATCCCGACCCTTTCCGTGGTTAAGGTCGCAAAAAAGCTTGGAGTGCAGGTGAGCCAATTCTGATCATGCCAGTGAGCAAAGAGACCATAGCCGCTAGGGCGTGGGTGTCTCGTTGTTCGCCCAGCTTTACTCAGAGCTTGTTCCCAAAGTCCTAGCTCTTAGGACTTACCGTGAGAAAAGAGGGAAAGCACCAAGAATGTTTGTAAGATAAATATAATCATACCAGCCCCCGAGAGAGGTCTGACCCCTCGCACTTGTAGGGCTCGGATGTCACAAAAGATCGGAGATTTTGATGACAAAACTGATAAGAGAAAGTATGCATTTATTTAAGGGTAAAAACGACGTAGCTGCTCGATGTTCCAGGCATTGGTGAAGACCTCGTCATCGATGATTTTCAGCTTGTAGGCGCCTGGCCGGAGTACTTTCGTGAAGATGTATGGCCCCTCCTAGGGCAGGGAGAGCCTATAGCGGTCCTTGTTGCTCTGGATGAGGCAAAGGACTAGGTCCCTGACATCAAAGGCCTAACCCCGCACTCGTCGGCTGTGGTACCATCGCAACGCCTGCTGGTACTTGGCTATGTAGAGGAGGGCAATGTCGCGGGCTTCATCCAGCTGGTCCATGGCGTCTTCGTGGGATGCCTCGGCTCCCTATTGATTGTATGCCCTGATCCTTGGCGCTCCATAGTCAAGGTCGGTTGGGAGGACAACCTCAGAGCTGTAGACCATGAAGAAGGGTGTGTAGCCAGTGGCTCGACTGGGATTATTCTCAGGCTCCAGAGTACTGAAGGAAGCTCGGTGACCTAGCGTGCACCAAATTTGTTCAACCGGTTGAAGATCCTAGGCTTGAGGTCCTGTAGGATCATGTCATTTGCGTGCTCGACCTACCTATTCCTTAGGGGGTGCGCGACGGTGGCCCAATCGACCCAGATGTGGTTTTCATCGCAGAATCGAAGGAACTTCTTGCTAGTGAATTGTGTGCCATTGTCTGTGATGATAGAGTTCGGTACTCCAAAGGGATGGATGATGTCGAGGAAGAACAGCATGGCTTGCTCGGACTTGATCGTGGAGATCGGCCGAGCTTCTATCCATTTGGTAAACTTGTCTATGATGACGAGCAAGTGGGTGTATCCTCTGAGTGCCTTCTTGAGAGGTCCAACTAGATTGAGCCCCCAGACCACAAAGGGCCATGTGATGGGGATCATCTGGAGTGCCTAGGCCGAGAGGTGAGTTTGCCGCACATAGTACTGACACCCTTCATAGGTGCACATGATCTGCTCGGTGTTGGCTACTGCAGTGGGCCAGTAGAAGCCCTGTCGGAATGCATTTCCAACTAAGGTTCTAGGCGCGGCGTGGTGACCGCAGACCCCACCATGGATATCGCTCAGCAAGCGCTTCCCCTACTCAATGGGGATGCAGCGCTATAGGATCCCGGTGTGGCTTCGTTTGTAGAGTTCGTCCACCACAAGAACAAAGGACTTGGCACGGCGTACGAGCCATCGAGCCTCCGCCTTGGCCTTTGGTAGTGCATCATGGAGTAGGTAGTTGAGGTAGAGTGTTCTCCAGTTGATCAGAGGGTCGGGCTCTATCGCTGGATCTTCTTCAAGCTCCATGACCTTGAGAGCGGACGGAGCCGTCGGTTGGTCAGCCCTTGAGCCTAGATCGGGCGGGCCATCATTGGCCTGTCCTGACCCCTCGTAGTGCACCGAGGGCTTGTGTTGGTCGCTGGCGAAGACACCTATTGGCACCGGCTCTCGTCTAGATGTTGCCTTCGCAAGCACATTGGGAGCCTCATTGAGGCGCCTCAGGATGTGATTGAGTTCGAGGTCATCGAACTTGTCCTCCAGCTGTCGGACTTCTTGGTAGTATGTAGCCATCTTGGAGTCACGACAGCTTGACTCCTTTATGACTTGGTCGACGACCAGCTGGGAGTCGCCCCGGACATCGAGGCGTCGGATGCCCAACTCAATGGCAATGCATAGGCCATTGACGAGTGCTTCATACTTAGCCACATTATTGGATGAGGGGAAATGGAGACGAACCATGTACCTTATGTGTACCCCGAGGGGCGATACCAAGACCAGCCCCACGCCGGCACCCTTCTTCATCAGTGATCTATTGAAGTACATCATCCAGTACTCTTGATCGACGCCGCCAGTGGCATTTGGACCTCGGTCCATTCTGCGACGAAATTAGCCAGCACCTGGGACTTGATGGCTATCCAAGAGGCACACACAATGCCCTAATCCATCAGCTTGAGGGCCCACTTCGCCATTCTTCCCGTAGCATCCTGGCTTTGGACGATCTCACCGAGGGGAAAGGACGTCACGACTGTCACCAGATGTGACTCGAAGTAGTGGCGTAGTTTTCTCTTGGTGATGAGGGCGACATACAGGAGCTTTTGGACTTGGGGGTAGCAAGACTTAGAGTCGGATAGGACCTCGCTTATGAACTAGACAGGGCGTTGCACCTTAAGGGCGTGCCCCTCTTCCTCTCACTCTACTACCAGGGCGACACTGACCACTTGTGTGGTGGCCGTGATGTAGAGCAGGAGGGATTCTCCATCGATAGGAGGAACCAGGATCGGGGCCCTCGTCAAAAGCTACTTGACTGTGTCAAGTGCCTCTTGGGCCTCGGACATCCATTCGAAGTGATCAGCCTTCTTCATAAGTCGATAAAGGGGGAGACCACATTCGCCGAGGCGTGAGATGAAGCGACTGAGTGCGGTGAGGCACCCCGTAACCCACTGTACCCCCTTTATGTTCTGAATCGGGCCCATCCTTGTGATGGCTGAGATCTTCTCTGGGTTGGCTTCGATGCCACGCTCGGAGACGATGAAACTGAGTAACATGCCCCTTGGGACCTCAAAAACACATTTCTCGGGATTGAGTTTGATGCCATTCGCTTGGAGCTTCGCAAAGGTCTGCTCAAGATCGGTAACAAGGTGGTCAGCCCGTTTGGACTTGACCATGATGTCATCAACATAGGCCTCAACGGTCCGTCCGATGAGGTCCCCAAAACACTTGAGCATACAATGCTGGTATGTAGCCCAGCGTTCTTCAGACCAAACGACATTGAGACATAGCAGAATGATCTGAAGGGGGTGATGAAAGATGTCGCGAGTTGGTCAAACTCTTTCATTGTGATTTGGTGGTACCCGGAGTACGCATCAAGGAAGCAGAGGGTTTCGCACCCTGAGGTAGAGTCAACTATTTGGTCTATGCGTGGCAAAGGAAACGGATCCTTTGTCCATGCTTTGTTGAGACCCATATAGTCGACACACATCCTCCATTTCCCACTCTTCTTTTGTACAAGAATGGGATTGGCTAACCACTCTGGGTGGTATACTTCCTTGATGAATCCGGCCGCCGAGAGTTTTGCTATCTCCTCACCGATGGTCCAGCGTTTCCTCTCATCGAAGCAATGCAGGCGTTGCTTCACTGGCTTGGAGCCTGGGTGGATCTTCAAGGTGTGCTCAGTGACTTCCCTTAGGATGCCTGGCATGTCTGAGGGTTTCCACACGAAGATGTCTCTGTTAGCGCGGAGAAAGCCGACGAGTGTGCCTTCCTATTCAGAGGAATGCGTGGTACCAACGCGCAACATTTTACCCTTGGTGCTCCCAGAGTCTATGAGGACTTCTTTAGAGCCCTTTGTAGGCTCGAATGACCCGGTCAACTTCTTGGTGTCGGGTGCTTCTTCGATGACCTCCTCCTTGATGGCAGCGAGCTCTCCGGAGGTGATGATTGCTGCGGCGTGACTGCAACACTCGACCTCGCACTCATAGGTGCACTAGAAGGAGGTGCCGATGGTGATGACCCCACCGCCGATATTTTTAGCTTGAGGTATGTATAGTTGGGGATGGCCATGAACTTCGCGTAGCATGGATGTCCTAGGATGGCGTGGAAGGTTCTGGGGAACTCGACCACCTCGAAGGTGAGGGTTTCTGTCATATAATTGAACGGGTCCCCGAAGGTAACGGGTAGATTGATCTGCCCAATTGGAATGGCCTGCTTTCCAGGCACGATGTCGTGGAAAGGTGCTCAGGTCAGGTAGACGCGTGTCTGGTTGATGCCCATTTCGTCAAGCATCTTGGCATACATGATGTTGAGGCCACTGCCTCCATCCATCAGTATTTTGGTGAGCCGCTTCGTGCCGACGATCGGGTCAACCACGAGCAGATATCTCCCTAGATGTGGGACACTCTCTAGGTGGTTGGTCCAATCAAAGGTTATGGCGGACTCGGACCACTGGAGGAAGGAAGGTGTGGTCGGTTCAGTCGTATAGACCTCGTGGCATACGACCTTCTGACGGCATTTGGAGTCATAGGCCGCTGATCCTTCGAAGATCATGAGGCAGCCATCCGGTGTTAGAAAGCCGGCGTCCTTCTCCTCGGCGTCATCCACGGTGGGTGTAGGGTCCTTCCCATGCTCCCCTTTGTTGGAGCCTCCAGACAAGAACCGCCGCATGAGGCTGCAGTCCTTGTACAAATGCTTGACCGGGAAAGCATGGTTTGGGCATGGCCCCTCGAGTAATTTTTTGAAGTGGTTTGGAGTGCCCTCTATGGGCTTCTGACCACCCTTGTGGTCAGCGGCGGCCATGAGCGAGCCCTCGCACCATTGCTTCTTGTTCTTCTTTTTGGTGGAACGATTAGAGGCGCCTTCGTCGGCATCATCGTCCTGCTTCACCTTGCCATCGAGGAGATCAAAGATCGCTCCGACCGCTTCTTCACCAGAGGCGTGGCTGGTGGCGATGTCCAAGAGCTCTTTGGTGGTTCGCAGGCCCTTATGTCCTAGCTTGTGAACCAGAGACTCGTAGGTGGTCCCAGACAGGAATGCTCCTATAACGTCGGCATCGGCGACGTTAAGGAGCTCATTGCATTACCGGGAGAAGCACCGGATGTACCCACAGAGGGTTTCTCCGGCCTTCTATCGATAGTTCTTGAGGTCCCATGGGTTTCTAGGGTGCTTGTATGTGCCCTAGAAGTTTCCCACGAAGGTCTCCCTCAGGTCCACCCAACTTTGGATTATGTTGGACGACTGGTGTTCCAACCATGTTTGTGCCGAATGGGCTAAGAATAGTGGAAGGTTGCGGATAATGAAATCATCATCATCCGCACTATCGGCTTGGTAGGCAAGCTAATAGTCTTCGAGCCATAGTCCGGGGTTTGTTTCCCTAGAGTACTTTAGGATATTGGTTGGTGGTCGGTACCTTGGCAAGAAGGCAGCATTGAGGATGTGTCAGTTGAAGGCCCGAGGCCCCGGCAGGTCGAGGCTCGGGCTTCGGTGCTCACCGCTATCATAGCTTCCGCTACGTCGAGGATGATAGCCACGTCTGGCTCCCTCCCTTAGGTCATTGTGGGCATGTCTGTGGGCATCAAGGGTGTCGCGCGCGTCATGGTTGCGACCGAGACACTGATGAACTAGGACCGCCGTGTGCTACCTACTTCCTTGTGGTCCTTGGTGAACCGACGCGTCCCTGCCGGGGTGCTCCGAGGGCGTGCACTAGCTGGCATCGAGCTCATGTTGGTGAGACAATGAGCTTTTAGCCTGCTGCGCCACCGCACGCTCGAGCAGCATGTGAATCTCGCGGTGGGCATGATGATCCTCGAGCGTTGCGGCCTCTAGAAGGCCATGGAGCAAGGCCATCGCGGCGATGATGTTCTGGTTTGCCCGTGCGAAGCAAGGAAGGGCCTCATCATCAGTGATGATCCTTCAATTCATGTCACAGGCCATGGCGCGTGCATGCCCACCGTCTCCTTGATGCTCGATCTCTCAATCGAGCTCTGCGCATTCCCGCTCAAGCTGGAGTCGTGCTTCCTCAATCTCTCGGTGTCAGGCTTTCAGCTGCTCCACTCCCATACAAGGCGGGGCGGCTATCTCCCCTTTGGCCTCATCGCTGAGGTTAGCCGCCAGGGTAGCCTCCCCCTCGGAGATGCTTTCGACGTGTCCCTCGGGGGTACCCATCATGAAGCATTCCCGAGAGGGGTGATGGCTACCCATACTAGAGTCAGAGCCAGAGGGAGACCTCGGCTCCCCTGCGAGGAGGCCGTGCAGAGATTCCATGATGTGTTCGATCAACCCCACGAACTCATTGTCCGCGTGGGATGGGATCATGCGTTGGGCCACAAGGTGGCCAACGGTCACCGTGGCATTGTGGAGACCGAACGGAAGCGCCGTCGGGGCGCTCCGCATGGGATGTTCCAGAGAGAGGGGTTCCCCACCGGCGAACCATGCCATGTCGTTGGCGTCCAAAAAGGTTAGGCGGTGTCGATCCTCCCTGGATGGCTAGGGTCCCCGAGAGACACTAAGCTGGTGCTCAAGCCTCTCGTAGTTGAGGCCGATGGAGGGGAGAGGTTGGATGGCGGCGTGAGCCAATGCCAACTCTCCTCCCACCGTGACGATGAAGTCTAGGTCCCCGAAGCGCACGCGTGCGCCAGGGACCTAGTTGATATCGTGGCTAGCCATCCGTGGCCTGAAGTTAATGTTAGAACATGCAAAGGTCCCCTACCTGGCGCGTCAACTGTTGGTGTTTCGAGTAAACACCAACTAGTAAATTTGTTTTATTGCGCGTTGGGCCCGGATGGTGTGTTAAAAAGACACAAGGTTTATATTGGTTCGGACAGAATGTCCCTATGTCCAGTTTGTGGTTGCTACTCATGTTATTTGCACTGAAAGGTTCATAGTAGGGGGTACAAATAGGCGAGAGAGGGTCAGATCCCAAGTCTCAGATGGAAAGGTCGAACGGGTACTGAGAGACTCAATGCTGCTCAGCTATGTATGAAGTGGTGCGTGATGTGTTGAATGGATCGGTCAATCTATCCGTGAGTCGATCCGTCCTCATAGTGGGATGTCCTACCTTCCCTTTTATAGACCAAGGGGAAGCAAGGATTATAGATGGGAAAAGAAGAAAAAACAGAGGCAAAGAAAGTCCTTCGAAGGTGCCGGGTCTTCCTTTTCCTCTGAGCCAGCGGTGCTTGACATGGCAGACGGTGCCAGGGATAGCTCCATGCTAGGCGTCTATCCATTGATGATGCCATGCTCTGACTTGATCAGCAAGTGGTCATCTCCTATCCCACGCCCAGTGGGTGGTGCGACGGACCGGGGTGTTGATCCACAACCCCATGGGGAGCGGACAACGCAGTGACTGCACGCCCATCACTATAGAGGACATGAGTCTCCTCTTGGACCGTAGTGGTTGTTATATGGTTCCATCAGGATCCATGCCCGAGGGCCAATGGCGGCGCCCACTACACTGTAAAACAAATGTCTATGCCTACAACACTGTTTGGGCTCTGACATGCCCAGAAGGGCCTTAAAGCGCCTGTCTTGTTGTATCCTGATGGTACTTTCTTACAGGAGTGCAGGGTATGGTCCTTGGTATTACAGTTGACTTGACTGCCCCGCCTTATCTGCATGCATAGTTATGAAGGAGTAGCGCGTAGACGTCGGGTGAGGTGGAGTCTGCTCCTAGACATCGGGCGAGGCAGAGTCTACCCTTGGACAGCGGGTGAGGTAGAGCCTAGCCTCCGGATGTCGGGCGAGGTGGAGCATGCTCCCAGACGTCAGGTGAGGCGGAGTCCACCCCTAGACATCGGGTGAGGTAGAGCCCAGCCCCCGGACGTCAGGCGAGGCGGAGTCTGCCCTCAGACATCAAGTGAGGCAGAGTCTACCCCTAGACATCGGGTGAGGCAGAGTCTGCCCTTAGACGTCGGGCAAGGCGGAGTCTGCCCTCAGACGTCGGGCGAGGCGGAGTCTGCCACCATACATCAGGCAAGGCAGAGTCTACCCCTAGACATCGGGCGAGGTGGAGTCTGCCCCTAGACATCAGGTGAGGCGGAGCCCAGCCCCCGGACATCAGGCGAGGCGGAGCCTGCTCCTAGACGTCGAGCGAGGCAGAGTCTGCCCCTAGACATTGGGCGAGGCGGAGCCCAGCCCCTAGACGTCGAGCGAGGCGAAGCCTGCTCCCAGACGTTGGGTGAGGTGGAGCCATCCCTCAGTCGTTGGGCGAGGCGGAGTCCCGCCCTCAGGGGTCGGGCGAGGCGGAGCCCGGCCCCTAGGGGTCGGGCGAGGTGGAGCCAACCTTCGGTCGTTGGGCTAGAAGTGTAGTTGTGTTCTTGTCTATTTGGAAGCATCAATGTTTGATGGTTATTAGCTCCCCCTCTTTGGGTACCCTAGTATTTGGTCCCCGACACTAGCTGCCACCCGATTCGAGCCGCAGCGCCGCCGCGCAACCCTAGAGCCACCGCCGTCAGTTCGCCGCTCTGTTGTTTCTCTATCACCGCAACTGCGTCCCCAAGCTTTGAGTGAAGGTAAGAAACCCACAAGTGCCACGTATGCCTTCTCTATCACCCTCTATCCTTCTCTCCACGTCGCTGAAGCTTTGCCAGGCGAGCTTGAGCCGCTACTTCGAGCATCGTGTCACCACCGTGCCATCGTGGCCTTTCCTGACCCCCTAGCTGAGTTTGTTGTGCTTCCATATACCTCCTGTTGGATACCATAAAAAGGGGTACCCTGAGCAAGAACCGAAAAAATTGCTTAGACCTTGTAAATAACGAAACCAAAAAACAACCGCTGTCAAACCTGCCACATCTGAGGCCCGGCTGGACCGCCCGTCCCACCTCGAACAAATATCCGGGCTCGCCCGAAGCGAGCTCGGCCTAGAACCAAACCGCAAGGCCTCAGACGAGGTTCTGATTCTCTGACTCGCCCGAGGCCCCACACCGCAAGACCTCGAGCGAGGTACCGATTCTCTGATTCGCCCGAGGCCCCACGCCACGAGGCCTCGGACAAGCACTCAGTTACCAACTCGCTCAAGGCCGGCTCGGCATCAACCCTATCACCGCCGCCTTGACCGATTTCCCTGACAGGATGTCACATCCAACCAACATGTCCAACCACTCCCACAACGTCAGCCGCATGTCGGTGCAGTACAGCGGAGTGGCCGACAGGACGGGAGTCACATCAACGCCATGCAGTCTAGGACAGGACGGGGCAGGGGTTACCAGCCGCTGTGCTTGGCACTGTGCCCATGGCTGACACCCGTGTTGCACTATGCTGCCTAACCCCTGCTCCAAGTATAGCACGGCGTGGAGAGTCAAGTCCAGGTCCCTGTAGCCCTGGAATAGATGAACAAGACCAACTGCTCCCTCCGAGCCTCGGCTATCCGCTTCTGGGCTCCTGTAGCCTCGGGACTCGCGCCCGCCGAGCCCCCCGTGATGGTCCAGCCTCTGCACCGACTAGGCCTCGGCTCTCCACGTTGGCAGCACTTTGGGACCGGCATGTCGCCCGCAGAACGCGCCATACCCTGCGTCAGGCTGCAGGAGCTCCCACATCGCGCACAAGGCCTAGCTCCTGTAGCCTCGGAATCAGCGTACCCGCGCCATCGCATCAACCCGGTCTCGGCACTCCGCGTCGGTCAAACATATAGTAACCAGCACGCCTCCAACAGAAGAAGGCGCGCCTGCCGCCACAGGAGCTCCCACGACACACAGGATCAGGCGTGGCCGACGCGTCGCTCTAGTGCACAAAGGACAAGACCGCTCCACCGACCACACCACCACAGTGACAAGCTGCAGGGCTCGGATGCGCCGCCTCCACTCACAAAATGCCACGTAGCAGATGCATGTACCGCCCCTGTGCCTCCCTTCGAAAATAAAAGGGAGTAACCAGGGCCGCTTCTAGGGAGGAGGGGAGAGACCCAGTCAAGCAACGCGCAACGCTCTATAACACACACGCTCCCTCACGGCAAGAGATCAACATCTCAAGCAACCCACGCCACTCCACGCAGAGACCTGGGACTAGCTCCCTCTCTCGCTCAGCTTGTAAGCCCCTACTACAAGCACCTCAGTGCAAGGAATACAAGATCGCTCTCTCAGACTGGACGTAGGGCACCTATTGCCCGAACAAGTATAAATCTTGTGTCTCTTTGCATCACCATCCGGGATTAGGAACACGCAGTACACTTTTACTAGTTGGTTGAGGACCCCCCGGTCCAAAACACCGACACCTCCCCATGCTATTCCCATGACCGATGAAGGCCGGAGTCACCGATTCGATGAACTCTGGTGAGGTCCGACCCCGCCGGCCATGGCTGTCGCCGCATTGGTCTTTGTTCCGGCAGGCCGCACGCTCTCTCTCTCTCTCTCTCTCCCTTGTTTCTGTTTTTGGCCGTCCAAAGTAGATCCAACGGTCAGGATTAACTGGTACCCCTTCGGTGGTAATTTTCTTAAAGAGCCCTTGTCCTTCTTCAAAATAGGATCTGCAGTCCTCGGCCAGATTTAAAATCAGATTTTATTTATTTTCAAAAATCAAGTTCAATCTATTTACAAAATTGTCAGTACCTTCTGTAGGCCATATTTTCTCCGTTTTAACTCCGATTTGATCCATTCAACTTGCGTTAGGTTTATAATTCCATAATCTACATGTTCATACCACTGTTAGATATGTTTTCAACTTTTAAAATTTGAGGTTAGATTTAATATATTATTTTATTAAAGGAAATCTTGTTTAATTCATATCTTCTACGTTTTAACTCTGATTTGATCCGTTCAAGTTGCGTTAGATTCGCAACGATGTAATCTATGCATTAGTAAAAATATTTATCATATCACTAACTCTGGAATTTCATGGTTTAAACTCTAACTTGAATAATAATTATGCAACTAGATTTATA
Source organism: Miscanthus lutarioriparius (assembly GCA_904845875.1). NCBI lineage: Eukaryota > Viridiplantae > Streptophyta > Magnoliopsida > Poales > Poaceae > Miscanthus > Miscanthus lutarioriparius. Next base: position 10,895,536 of record CAJGYO010000018.1, read on the forward strand.
AATAAAATATGATTAATTCTACTTTTGTCTTCTAAATGCAAATGTGAATTTTGATTTAATACAACTCAGGTATTTCTTTGAAATATCTTATACATCCTTTTATATAGTTAAAATTAATAAAGCTCTTGGTTCACTTTTTATAAAGTAAATCTATCGGCAGATGTATCTTTTTCATCGTAGCTCCGATTGGTGTGCTTTTCGCGTCTGTGTGATCGTAGCAACACGTAGATTTGACGTCAAATTATTTTTCACTGATTGATGTATTGTTCTAATATAGTTATGTTTGAATGCTATGCATATTTGTTCGGATGCTTGTGTGGTGTTTTATGATCATGTCCAGTCGGTGAGCTTTGCGTTGGTGATCAAGAAGTAATTCATTGAAGGTTTGGACTAGAAGAAGGATTAGAGTTTTAAGGCAAGTATAGCATGGGATCTTCCTTGTTGTTCTATACACCTTTAATCATTTAATTCATGCTATATGTGTCTACCTTGACTACCACTAAAGATATCCTAGTCTTTTGTACTTGTACCTTGATTCCAATGGGTTAGTGCATTGGGTAGTATGATGCTAGTGCTCAACTGAAACCATGATCTTGTAACTTGACTAATGATATATGTAATAAACACTAAAAGATGTTTTTTAGCAACATGGAACAAGGGGGCTAGAGCTTTGGGCTATTTTATGGTGCTCGAGATTCCTCTTCCTAAGAACTTATCTGAAAGCGAACATTCGGGACTTATAGTACAACTGTGAGGGCTACATGGCTCTAGCTTTAGCTCAGTATGAGGACCTTTTCTAGCTTGTTAGAGGTTACATTTATTGGCGTAAGAATGGCTTGATGAATCGGGTATAGGACAACCTCTACTCTTATGTGTATAGCCGTGATGGAATTATACCATTCGATAGGGGTTCCTATATTTGTTTGCCGAGTGAATCTAATAGCCCTAACTTGTTAGACAAACCTTTGAAAGGCTTCATAGTGAACCCTGCCGACCTTCCTTGGTAGTGGGTCAAGAGGCTGATCACCTCAGGCGAAAGAGTAAATCACGACTCACGGTGAAAGTGTACAACCTCTGCAGAGTGTAAAATTGGTATATCAGTCGTGCTCATGGTCACGAGCGGCCTTGGACCCTTACAGAATAGATGATGAACACCGATGATACTGATGATAAAAATACTCACTAATGATTGATTGTTTATGCTATTCATTATTCATGTTTACCTGATTATGTGTTTATATGGGCTTATGATAAACTTGTTGCCACTCAATTGCTAAAAGATGACTCATTAAAAGCTAATCGCAGTTAAACCAGTGTCATCCTTTTGAGCCTCATGACCCCATGTTATATTTTTTGAGTACGACATGTACTTACGCTTGCTTTACTTTTTAAATCTTTGGAAAATCCCGGATGGGTACCAGATTGCTCGAGTTTGGAGGAATTAGGCTTATGATCAACCAATTAGTTGTCCCTGTGGAATTGGAGTCTTCACCCGAAGATCAGAGTTATCTTTCCATTATTTGTTGTCTAAGGTTATATTCTCTATATTAAGTACGTTATATATTAAGCATTGTCTATTGATATTACCCTTATTTGTAGCAATATATAAGATTTGACTTCCTAGGCTCACATATGGTGTATATCTAATTTTATTCTTAAAACCAGGTGCTATATTCTCATATGCCATTTCATGTGTTTTGTGTGTTGAATTATATAATGCCCTACTTTGATTGGTTTTTTACAACAAGTGATCATATTTCACTACGTTCGCAATATTAAACGGAATATTATGACCACAAATAATTAAAACAACTATATAATGAAAAGTCCAATACTATGTCACATTAAACAACACAATAATACTAGAAGTACGTGCCGAAAACTAAATAACACAGTACATGACCTAAGCATGCCCATACTTAAAGTGCATTATATGACAACACAATGAAAAGTCTAACAGTAGACAACATTGTTCATGAATAAACCATAGAACTAGCAAGTAATGAAGACTACTGAGTCCAACGAGGTCACTTTCCCTTCCTTAGGACATCGGGATTCTCCTCCATCGCCGCTTTCGCTCGGTGTGCACGCTCAAGCTTCTTCTCCCTCTCCTCCCTATACGCAGCAACATACCTCCTCTTCCTTGTGCTCCTTTTTTGCAGCCTCCTCTCCGCGTCTCTTCTCCATCATCTCCTTGTCCTCTGCCTCCCACCGCAATAGTTTCTGCATCTATTCATTGTCTTCAGGCTTGATCTCAGTGTCGATCCATTGCTCAAAATCACAGAGCGGTGGAGGGGATCTGCAAAAAATATAATTGTTACAAAACAAAAAAATCATGCAAGATATCATATGACACAAACATCAATTCTTCACCATCTTGTTAATGCGGCGCTGGCGAAGTGTAGGCTCAAACGTAAAATTAGAACACATCCAATACCTCTGCCTATACGTGTTCTCTTCATCGGACTTGGCTACCTTGCAAGGATCACCACAAAAGCACATGGACACTGGAATACCACTAGGCAGAGGCAATGGGTCGACGAAGGCATTTTTGGTCATCCGACCATAATTACAATTTAGCCATTTTCGTTTTAAGAACCGAAATCAATTAACATTAAACCCTATACCTATGGTTTCCCATTTGATCCACAACAATAAACCCATAACATAAAAACGCGTGCTGAGGTTACCTTGGTTTGCTAGCTTTTCCACGCCTTGGCATCTTACGGTTGTATAATATAAATATTAAAATTGCATGAAACCCTAAGTAATGACGATTCTTAAGTTGAAAAATCCAACTAATATATACCGAATCGATGTGGAAAAAAACTAGGAGGGAGAGAGGATACCTTGCTTTTGAAAATCTACGGATCAAATCAAAGTTTCTAAGGTCCAATATGCCGATTCGTGAGGTAGGGCGAAGTGGGGAGAGAAAAAAACCCAAAAGGGACGAGAAAGAAGAGGAAGAAGGCTTGGGCAGGAAGGTTGGGGCTAGGTTAAAACACCACTTCGGCACCATAGATCTTGGTGCCATTCTCAACGCCAATAACCACGGCGCCAAGCTTGGCGCCAAGATCTACAGCGCCAAGCTGCCTGCCAAGTCACCGTCACGTCTGCGTTGAGCCCAAGACCTAGACGCCAAAATCTATGGCGCTGAGTCGTGTAAGCTCAGCGCCACCAACGATGGTGCCGAGCTAAGGGTCCAGATTTTAAAATCATACCTCCAGGGGCATATTTGCGATTTTTTTTCAAAAAAATGGCTAAAAAAAATCAGGTATTAGGCTCAGTTATAGGAGATGAGGAGACTACCAGACCAAAGGGCACGTCATAAAGAAGACGGACGTGTGGATGGATGTATGGATGGTACCTGGATTAATTAACGAATGATCTTAGTGCCTTAGTGGGGCCCTTGGGTGACATGGCTTCACGGAATTGCAGAAAAATATGGTAGTGAAGTTTTGCAATGATTTTAGTGCCTTAGTGGGGCCCTTGGATGACATGGCTTCCCCAAATTGCAGAAAAATATGGTAGTAGGGTTTTGCTTTAAAAGAGATAATATATATAGATATAGATTGGGTAACGCTTCACCGTTCAAAACGCAACGCGGCAACTTAGCCTGCATGGCCGCATGCACGCGAGAAGGTAAGGTACGTCTCCCAGTCTCCGCTTGGCTTCCCTTGCCGCCCTACGCGGTACACGCGGTGCACTCTATACCGCTGGCCGCTGCAGTGTGCAGTCTCATGCCGTGAGGAATGAATCAATTGTGCAGAGCCGCGGAGTCAGCACACAGAGCCATAGAGGCCATCAGGTTTGTTGCCTTGCCGCGCTCTGTTTGAATCATCTAATTTTGCAGATAAAAAACTCACGTACATAATTGTTTATCAATAATTATTTGTTTATCATGGAGATTAGGCAAGATCACTCATCACTAGATTAGAGATTGGTTCCTAGTTTGCCCAAGATTAATATTAGAAGACATCACACACAAAAAAAACAACTAGCTCTTTGCTTGTGTTAATTATGTTGATAAATTGGTAAGACCATGTGAAGATTTCATTGGAATTGTTCATGTAGATGACACATGACACTAACTCTAGTCACATTTATTCAGCGGATATTTCCTTAGAGGCGGATGAAGTTATAGTCGAGACATTAATGTCCTTTAGAAAGCAGTGACTAAAAGTCGGTGATTAAGTCTCTTTTATGGCTATATTTCAAACTATAAATATTACATTTGAATTATTTATATTGTAATTTGGTAAATTTAAGATTTATTATGTTACTTAGTGCCTGCATAACGAATTATGTTGTGAATTTTACAATTGTTTATCGAATTAGTAAATGGTTTTTTACCGAATTGCATGTAATTTTTTTTTTCCGTGGCATACCCTCTGCAAAAATCGTAAGTCTGCCACTGATAAGCTTTGACCCGCTAAAAAAGTGCAATCAACCTTGACTAATCGGATCCCAGTCTTTGACTCTTTTCTCGGACGCATGCGGCATGCATCCTCACCCCTTAACACTGTTGATGCACCAGAGCCATTAGGTTAGGGTTTCGGGTTGGGCCATTTTGGTTGTCGCTGCCTTAATTATTATAGTTACAATAGAGATATATAATCTAGTTAATACCTAATGCCACACCATCCATCTTCGATCCTCCATCCAAATAAAAAGTTGACTTTTAATGTTCCTGAAGGCAAAGTTTATAGATACGCTCTCCCTATTTATTTCTTCTTCCCACTCATTTGTGAAGGCGCGTGGTGAACACATGCCAACCGAAAAATAGCTATCCAGTCCATGTGTTTTGTTTGAGAGAAAATTCTTTGACCCTAAAAAAAGCTTACTTGTCCCTTTCTATTTTGAACTTACCTATTTAGACCGAAAGCTGCCCTTCTGTTAGTTTTGGGACTCAATAGTGTGAAGTCAGAGGTGAAATGACAATTTTACCCTGGACGAAAAATGAATCACTGCAGTGTTTAGTTTGTTTCTGTTCGATTTGGAGCAATATTCAACATTGTTTAGGATTGTCACAACTAAACCATGCGAAATATTGCTCCATATTAAACACAGACAAGAGTGCCCCTCCAGCTCAGCACGTTGGCAATCCATCTCCATTAACTGGAACCTGCATTACAACCGCTAAACATGATTATCGAAGCTCGAACTGCCTTTGGAAGCCCCATCTTTAGGTAGTTGTCATCACAGCACGCTGGATCATTTGGACAACCGGAAATAGAGTTATCTTTGATAATGCTAGTTTCACATTAAATACCTGGAAGGTTGACTTCAGGAAAGAGCTTGGGTTGGTTTGTATCGAGGCCAAGCAAAATGTTAGTGTTCTTCTAAATTTGTGGAGAGAGAGTCTACTATAATTGTAATCTTCCTTTTCTATTTGGCTTTGAAAGCCTTGTAAACTGTACAGTTCACCATATAATAAAAAATTTTAAGTAGGTGGCTCCCCTCCTAACTCCTAAAAAAACATAGATAAACTAACTCTGCATCTGATTTATTTTTTTTTGCCTAGGGGTAAAATCATCATTTCGCTCTGGCTTAAAATTGTTAAGTCTGAAACTAACACAAGGGCCAAACTAAAAATAGCTTTCAGACTAAACAGGCATGTTCAAAATAGAAAGGCCAAGGAAGGAAGCTGAACCTTTTTTTTTTAAGGCCGAGGAAGGAAGTCATTACAGGGCAAACTCGCCGAGAGCACGAGGTGATACGATGAAATGTCCAGCCCAGTTCATGTTTTGAGACCACAAGAGAGAACTCGCCCGGCCCATCTAGTCTTATCCCTCGTGTTGGCCCTGCTGGGGTCCAGCCTGGCACCTGGCTGGCGAGCAACCGCCTGGCCTTTTTAGCCATTTCGCTTGTGCCCCCTCTCCAGCTCTCCTCTCCTTCCAAATTCGAATCGAGGGCGGCAGAGAGCACAGACAAGCGCACGAGTGGCGGGAGGGTGAAACGGCGAGGAGGCCAAGGTGGGAGAGCAGCGTCAATGGCGCACCAACTCCGCGGCGGCGGCGGATTCGTCCCGGACCTGAACCTGCTGCCTCCAGAAGGCGGTGAGCAGGCGCCTCCCCCGGTGGCGGAGGTGGACCGCATCTCGTCACTGCCGGAGAAGGCGCGGCTGCGCATCCTGAGCTTCCTCCCGCTCAAGGCGGCGGTGAAGTTGGGGATGGTCTCCAACAGGTGGTCGCGTCTCGTGAACACTCCACAGTGGCCGTGCGACTCCATCCTCGCGATCCACATCCGCCCCGCGACGCAGGGGCCGTGCGGCTGCCTCGTCCCCACACACATCCGCTCCGACCAAATCATGCCGCTGCTGGCTAACGAGCTGGGCCGCTGCGGCCGGGGCCCGGGCGACCGCCTCCTCCGCTTCTTCCTCAAGGTCGACGACGCCCAGACGCGCCCCGCCGACTTCTACTCCCTCCTCGACTACGCCGCCGACTGTGACGTAGAGGACTTCTACGTCGACGCGGGGCTGGGGCCGCCCGAGGTATCGTTCAACTTCCAGCGGGTGAGCCACCGCCTCTTGCGCTTGGTGCTCTTCGGCGTCGGCATCAACGAGGCCCATCGTCGACCTATGAGCCAGGTCCGCTCCATCAACACGCTCGAGGTCATCACCATCGAGAACACCAGCCTCGGCGACCTCGAACTCAAAAGGGTACTCCTCTTGTGTCCCCGCCTCCGCACCCTCGTCCTGCGCAACTGCCGCGTCCTCACCTGCGTTGATGTCACGGCTGCAAGCGAGCGCCTGGTGAGGCTCACCGTCGCGGAGTGCCCCCAGGTCGACAAAATCAGTGTCAGCGCCGCCTTAGGCCTCCATTCCTTCCGCTACAGCGGCGCCTTGCTCCGGTCCGTGGCCCTCCCTCCAACCTTCTTCGGGGATCTCCGCATCTGCTTCACGAAAGCGACACTTGTCGACCCGATCCAGTACCACAACTGGCTCGATGCACTCCCAAATCTCTCCAACCTCGTCAACCTCACCATATGCAGCAATGCTCTCAAGGTTTGTGATCGATCGATCGGATTCCATGCACGCATGTTTGGTTTTGTCGTCGCGATGTCACCAACTGACAGGATCTGTGTTGTTGCTTTTGCTCTGCAGATTATGTCTGCCTTGCGTAACAGGGAAAATTTCCAGACCCAGGTGGCCAAGTTGAGGAACCTGCAGAATTTGAGAGAGCTGCGGCTGGTCTTGTATAGAATGGACACCGTCATGCTATCCCACATATATGGATTCCTCAGGATGTGCCGCTGTTCTCGGCTGAGAAATCTCTTCCTGGAGGTCAGCGCTTGGTACACGCTAGTGAAATGCAGTTCTAGTTCTAGCTAGTAGTAACTCTGTCTCATGTGCGTACTGCGTACCCTCATGCTCGTCGTATTCACTTCTATGTTTCTGATGAATGCTTACAACTGTGATTTATGCCTCAGCTCCCAAAAGTCACAACTGATTCCTTCGTGGATGCTGTCAGAGGGTTTGCCGAAGAGCCACCAATGGATGGCTTCGAGAGCCTTGTGAAGGTAAAGATAACCAACTTCAAGTGGCAGTGCAATGAGATTGAGCTGGTGCACTTTTTGTTCAGAAAGGCCAGGTCCCTCCAGAAGCTGATACTAGTTGTTCCCAAGGGGACAAATCCAGAAAGGGATCAGTCAGGCAATGCCATTTTGACAGATTTAAACCTGCTGTGCGTCGAAAAAGCTCCAGCGAATGTCAAGGTACATGTGCCCAGTGAGTTTTTTTGTGCTAAAATCGAGATATCTTTTTGAGCAATTAGTTTTCAGTCAGCAGTTAAGTTCTGGCCCTAAGGTTTGGTTTGAGATACCATTTCACTGACAAGTTGGACATATATTGGACAGCCTTTTACTCGGGAATGTGCATGGAAATAAATGCTGATTCTGCATTCTGTAATTTCCCCTCTCAGTTGTACTACAGCAAAGAGATCCGTTGTCTATAACTGATAATTCCATATGGTGTTCTCACTATAGACATTTTAGCCTTGTTTCTGAAAATAGAGCAGCTGCTGCTTTCATTTTTCTTGTGCTATCTATGTGTTTGATATGTTGGTGAAATATCATCATATCATTGGATTCAGCTACATGTTTGAGATACCAATGAACATCATCATATCAATCTGTGTGAATAAACTTGAATAAAGGGTTAATGTGGAGACTCCTTAAGAACAGAACTGGTTTGATTTCAACTTTCAACATATTGAGAGGAACTGGATTACACTGATTGTTAACACATTAGATGAATCTAGTATGCACTATTGCGAGGATGTTTAATAACATGCGAACTACTTGGCAGCTTGTGTTGTACTGCCCTTACTTTACTTCTGGTACCTGGTCTAGGCTGAGCTTCATATGCGATTGCCGTGATTGATCTTCATTCGTTTTTTTAACACAGAGGACGTGCTTGCTTAAGCATTTTGCTGAGTTATATATTTCAGATACTTGTGAAATATCATCATATTGGTATGGCCGTATGGGGATGCAGATGCTAGTGAAATATCACATCAAAACTTCTGCAAATAAAAGTAGTCCACTTAACAATATCTGATGTGGTGGTCTCAGGAACAGAACCATTTTCATTTTGTCCTTCACCAACGCATAAGGAACTGAATTTGGATTCTACATTGGTTGATTAAGTTGTCTGTAGCAGATGTATTTGAATTTTGAGTGTACTAGAGGTTGGTGATTGTGTGTCACTTAGGACAGGTTGGTGATTGTGAATTTGGATTATTCTGCATTTTGTATTGAAAGAGATAAAGCACTAATAACATTTAACAAGCTAAAATTAAAGAGTGTATTGTGGGGACGAACTAGACATGTGATAGACAATAATAAAAAGAAACAAAAGAGATAGAGAAAATAATAAAAAGATTAATTCTTAATTATATAAAGATGTTATTAGAGAAAAATTTAAGTACTAACAATATCATTAACTAGCTAATTAAAATATTAAAATAATTAATTAAGAAGATGTACTGTGAGGCCATAGAAATATTTGGGGGTGCGGCCTCCCCAGCCCCCACCCCTCTGTCACTGCCAATAACATCCATCCTCTGCAGCCAGATGAAAAATTGACTTTTGAGAAAAGGTGAAGTGATAAATATTAGTTCATAATAACGTATTTATGCCACTTCCAATCGTAGTATACATTCACCTTATTTCCTCAAAAATCTTCGTCACCCCATCTTTCTAAGGTCAGTCTCAGTGGGGATTTCATGGTCTTGTTACCAATGCATTCATATTTTGAAAATAGTGCAGAAGAGTTTCATCCCCATGAAACTCTCTCTACTCTCATGAAACTCTTATCATCTCTCTCTTCATCAATACGGTGCCACATCAGCCTATTTAATGCTCATGAAACTCTGATGAAACCCCACTGAGACCGGCCTAAGGCAAAGTTTATATGATATACGCGCTCCCTATTTATTTCTTCTTCTCACTCAGGGTTCGTTTGGCAATTCGGGGATGATAACCACGTGTGGGGCAAACCACACAGGATTGGGTGGTTCCACTCCGTCCACCCGTTCCCCTCGTCCACGCTGCACACAGGGATTGCCAATCCCGTTCCCCTCACACCGTCACACGTGCGTGCAGCAAAACCATGGTGGTCGGCCACTACTAGGTAGTTGCTGAATACAACAAGCTCTGTTCTTTACCAACGTACCATATCAAGTAAAACACTAAAAAAACAAGTACTCCCTCCATATAGGAAATAAAAGTCGTTTAGGACATGATTGTGCTTACCAAGGTGTCATTAATTAAGTGGTATTTTTTCATGTTTACCCTTATTAAAACGTCTGTGGGTGACTCCTAGACGAGAACGATTAAATGAGCTGGACTGGTCGGTGGGTGGGACTTGAGGCTTACTGGGCAGGGTTCACTCCCTTGGCGGCGTTTTTTTGTTTTAACAAGATTTTGCATGGGTCTGTGGAAAAATTGCATGGCACACAGGTCGGTTGGCTGGTTTGGGCGCGTTATCTTCGATTTTGGCATTGTCGCTCTCGTTTTCTTTGTTTGCTGCTATTTTTTTCGCGTTTGCTTCGTTTGGCGCTCACGGCATTTCAATTTCAGCGCACGAGTACAACGCTTGGAGTCCTGCTTATTCTATTTAAGACGCTTCGACGCTTGGAGTCCGACGCTTGCATCTACTACTTGCACGCCTAGCTTCTTCCTTGCACGCCTAGCTAGCTTGCCTGCTTCTTAGCTTGTTGCTATCCTATACGACATGGCTTAGCTCTTGTTCATCTACTTCTTCCACTCTACGGCACAATGGCTAATTTCCTTCCTGCGTTTGATCTCAACGTTCAATTAGAAAACGATGACGAGCGTGTTTACTTCTTAGCTTGTTTACTGCCTTGCCTTTGAAGCAAGCGGTAGAAGCGTGCTGGGAGTACTCCGTAAAGCGCGGCGGCGGCGAGCGTCTTTGGGCATCGAACGGAGAACCAACGGTAGCTTGGAACAAAGCGCCGCCAGGGCAAAGCGCGTCCAAAACCAGCCCCTCAAGCCAGAACGACTTCCTTTTGCATGGATGTAGCGTCGCCCAGAACGACTTTTATTTCCTATATGGAGGGAGTATGATAAATCTAAAAATGAAAATCTTGAGTACTAACCCAAAAATTCAAAACCAACCATAAAAAATGGAATAGAATCTGAAACTATAACAGTGCATATACTTGAGCAAATGACAGTACATGGCCTTTTTTTTAGGAAAACAGGAGGGGTCTGCACCCCTACTGCAAAATATATAAATAAAACCAGATAAAATGTACAAGGTAAAAAAAACTCGAGGAGTACAGGGGGAAAGATTAAGGCACCCAGAAAGAATGAAAGAAGAGCAGAAAAATAGTGGGGGAGGGGAAATTTACGCTAGACTATGTAACCATTCTTGTATCCTTGGGAAATATTTCTTCTTTGCCCGCCAAAGTAGTGAAATAAATTCATGTTTGAAAATTTATACATGACCTTAAATGACGCATTGGGTCATCCCAGAAACTATGCGTGGATAAAACATTTCAAGTAACCAAAACTAGAGCTCTGCAAGTTTTCAAGTAGTTCTCTCATAACAAATCAACATTAATCTCTTTGATTTTTGGTATCAAGTTATCAACACGCCGGCATGTCAACTCTGATTTGCATAACCATCTTAACATTTCAACTCCAACTTGAACCCGCTACAAATGCTAGTAGCATCTTAACCGTTCGGCATATTGAACAAATGAAAAGGACAGAGAAATCGTTTGTAAGTAGATCAAATAAATAAACGGTCTAATAAACATAAGAAATTGGCGGCCAATCAACAGAATGCAGATGCTCATGAGCTATTTCCAGAAGAGCAGGTTCACCAATCTGCACAATATTGCCGTCTGTTATAACGAGTCTCTCCAACTAATTTCAGTCAATTTCATGAAAATTTTAAGGTGTGAATGCGATGTTTTAATTTTAGGGTCCAACTTTTGATGTGGAACCCACATATATAACTAGCAACATTATTCTGCACAAAGTTGCTGCCTGTTATAACCAGACAATTTTGCGAAAATTTTAAGATGTTAACATGAGGTTTTAATTTTAGGGTCCAACTTTTAATGTGAGGCCACATTTAAATCTAGTTGCACCAGTCTGCACAAAGTAGCCCTGTCTTGCCGACTCATCCCAAAAAAGTTACGATCAGTTTTGCTCAAAATTTTAAGTGTGAATGCGAGGTTTTTTAATATCAAGGCCTCGCTTTTTTATGTTAGTCCCACATATAGATCAAATCTTATTAATTTGCACAAAGTTACAGACTATTATAATGTGTTATTTTACCAAGTTTTAGTTAGTTTCACTAAAATTTTAAGGTGTGGACATGAGATTTTCAATTCAAGGGTCAACTCTGATATAGAGCCCACATGTATAAACCAGTAGTTCAACTCAAAACAATGAGTATGGATAAAATTGGTTATTATTCAAAGGGTACGAATAAGAATTGGGGAGGGTGAAAAATGAATAATGATATAATGGATTTGGGCATGAAAAAGTATGGATTTGTCTACCCTCCCCAGTGATAGTTATGGATGAAATGTCCAGCCCAGTTCATGTTTTGAGACACGAGATTGCTAGCGCCCGGACGTCCAGACGGATGGGGCGTTCGGACGCCCGCGCCTGCAACCATTTTCTGTGGCAGAACCTCCTAAATTATAGGGCCCATATGCACCTGTCACTGTCCAACGACCTTTGACATTTATGCATATGTTACCGATAACTTAAGAAGACTGTCGGGTGTCCTCGAAGAACCCCGAATCATCCACGATTTCGAAAGCAGGATCACATTCTGAGAGTCATTGCGGTATTACAACATTTATCCAAATATCAACACAGAGTAAATCAGCGGAAGTCTTACAATAACTTAGTTTACAAAACATTTATTTCAAACCTTACAAACTAAGTTCGATTATTATTACAAAACGTAGTAGTGGAGTGGCATTATAATATATACAAAACACACAAATATCAACGCTTACTTACCTTAAGGGCCACACATTACTTATCATCATCGCCTTTGAACAACGGTCATGCGGCATGATCCAAAAGCAGATCGCTCATGAGCCTCACACGCAACAAGGGTCAGCGAACCACGAGTGCGAAAGTACTCAACAAGACTTAACGAAATGAAAGCCCGATAAGACTCGGGAATGCGGGCTCGAGGATTCAAGGTATGGCTTTAGCAATAATCAAAGTTCTTTTGCTTAAAAGCACTTTAACAAAATTCTTTGTATCAATATTTAAAATCTCATCGGATCATATACAAAGCGACACGATCCGTATTAAGATCATGAAACTTCATATCCAACACTTTCTCGAACCATTCTCGAGTTCCGAGTTATTAATCTCGATGATGATCGAGAATTGAGTCTCCATAACCGAGGAACAGCGGCGATTGAACCGATTATAAACCAATTTGGGAATTCGAGACCACACGACATATGTAGGTCCACGACCTACATATACCAACCTACCCTTGGATCCTCTGAAACAAGAGCGGTCCGCGCCACCGAGAAACCTGACACACCTCAAATCCGGCCACATTCCGATACACGGTACACGCTACTCCCGCCATCTCTCCACTCCCGGTCTTGTGAGTAGCCATTCTCGTAATAGAATCGCCAAGTTTAGGCTTACGGAGTATGTGGTTAGTACTACAAATTCTCAACTCACACAGGTCAACAGCAGTGCGGACCTTAATCGACCACAGCGGAAAGAACCGCTCACAAGACCTCCATGTCTTGTGGCTCACACACACCGAGTCCCGCCGGTCTAGATTTATTACTCCACATTCCCATATCACATGCTAACATAATTAACCAATGTTCCATTTAAAACTTGCGGTGGTGGTATCACCCAACTCGATCGGTCTAAGCGAGAGCTAAGCATAACTAGGCATATACGATTTTTTTTAAGCGGGTAACAAAGTAGATATGGAACAACAAGGTTGATAATGCAACAATTAGGTTTCCACTTGACTTCTAATCACTTAATGCAATATTGAAAAGCAAAAGCGAAATCAATTTGTAAAATACAAAGGTAGGGTTATATGCATCAAGGGCTTGCCTTCGTTGACGGAAAATCGGCTCTGCTGCGACGTTTCACACGTCTTGATCCGACTTCAGCAGACAGATCAACCTCCTCCGCAACTTGATTAACTACCACGCGTTCACCTTCGTTTACTACACGTAGTAACATTGCCATGTTTACATGATGGGGAATATGAAACATGATGCTCGATGATGGATACAAAAATAAATAAATTGGATACAATTTTTCTTCGCGATCTGATTACAAACCAAATTAACCAAACCATATATTAAATGGCGATGTGACCACGCTTAGCACCGATCACTTTGGTGAACTCTCCGGCCACTATGGTGAACCACCCGACCACTATGGTGAGCTATCCGACCACTATGGTGAACCACCCGACCACTATGGTGAGCTATCCGACCACTATGCTGAGCTATCCGACCACTATGGTGAACTATCCGACCACTATGGTGAGCTATCCGACCACTATGTTTGAGCTATCCGACCACTATGGTGAACTATCCGACCACTATGGTGAACTATCCGAAGCAAAGATCGTCGGTGAGGGAGAACCGGCGACTACAACGATCAAAATGAGTAAACAACAAGCCCGACTAAAGACTACTGACATCAAAAGCGAAACCGTAAGTACGACGATTGGACAACGGCTCACCGAAAAGCTACAGCCACGATGACACGCCCGCTTGGCGGTGAAGTTCTTGACCTCGAGGAAGAAAAAACGTGGACGGCGAGTTCTCGGCAATTTCGAGCGATCAAGGCTGGTATTTGGATTCGCAAGAAAAAGCGGAACTAGGGACGGCCTTTACCGAGATGGCAAGCAGCGCTAGGGAGGCGATCGCGAGCTTGTTGGAGCGATGACAACGGCGGTGGTGAAAACAAAGGGAGAAAAAGCAGCGATGATGACGTCTTGGTACTTATAAGTGGCGAAGCTCAAGGAAGCCACGACGGAGCTATTCCGTGCGGTAGCGACATCAAAAGGCGGCCACGACACGCTGGAGCGCCGAAGAAGGAAGCAGCGGCAATGTAGCTTAGGCGGTGAACACTGTTCACAAAAATTACAAAATTGCCATCGCCCAAAAATTCACAATTTACTCTCAAATTTTTCATAACAACTCAAAAATCTCCAAAAACAAAAGTTGTTCAAAATTGAAAGTTCTACAACTTTGCTTCTATAACCATCTCCTAATTCTGTCTAGATTTTGAAATGGATTTTCAGGGTAGGATTTAAATGCTGAAAAGCGGGGTTTTCTCGAAAAATTCAAAATCCAAACAAACTTTGAATTTAAGTCAAACAATACAATTCAACACATACCACATGAATATAAACTTGTTTTAGTGTATGCATCTCAAAGTTTTCACCAAATGCCAAATGCTTTGCAATGCATATGATGACATGTCAGGTTTTAGTATTTTAAACACCCGAGGTGTTACAATCCTTCCCCCTAAAAGAAATCTCGCCCCGAGATTCAAAGCCATAGAGTAAGTAATGGAAAAGGAAATGTGTTAATCCAAAAACATCCCGAACTCTTCCATAAAACAACTGAGGTTTCTTTACAAAACACTATTTGTAGTAACCGAGCTCAACTAACATTATCTATTCTATATTGACGCTAGAAACTCTGGAAATTTTTCTAACAAGTAATCTTACGATTCCCGGTAGCTTCCTCTTGAATGTTGATTCCATTGTATCTTGTAGAACTTTATTGTCCTCCTTGAGTAACACGATCTTTACGAGCCAACACTTTCGGATAGGATATTACGAATAAGTCAAATCTGATTCAAGTCCTACCCCTTCAATCTCAACATTACCTTTCGGGCACTCGGAGACACTTCTTCAATTGAGAAACATGGAATACATCATGCCGCTGGCGATAGATGTTACGGTAATTTCAAGCGATATGCCACTTTTCCATACCTCTCCAAAATTTGAAATGGTCCAATATATCGAGGTGCTAACTTGCCTTTAACACCAAAGCGAGTAACTCCTTCATTGGTGATACTTTAAGATACACAAAGTCCCCTTTGTTAAGCGTCAATAATGGTCGCCGCCGTTTATCGCATAACTCTTTTGTCGGGATTTGAGCTATCTTCAAATTACTTTGTATTTGCCTAACCTTGTCTTACATTTCTTTCACAAGATCAACTCCAAAGAATCTTCTTTCTCGGGCTCGAGACCAACTCAGCGATGTTACGCATCTCGACGACCATAGAGTGCTTCAAATGGAGCCATTCTAATGCTTTCACGATAACTATTGTTATATGAGAACTCAGCCAAAGGCAAACACTCATCCCACTTCTTGGAATAGTTAAGGACACAACACCTTAACATATCTTCAAGTACTTGATTGACTCTTCGATCATCCATCGATCTACGTGGGTGATAAATTTGTACTAAGCGAAGCTTGGTTCCCAACGAAGAATGTAATTGTTTCCAAAAGCTGGAGACAAGCTGTGTACCCCTATCGACACTATGGTCCTTGGTACTCCATGCGGACTCACAATCCGCTCTAAATGCGACTTGGCATATAAATGATGGGACATGCATTCAGAAGCTGGAAGAAAATCTGTTGACTTGGTTAGTCGATCTACAATAACCCATATTGAGTCATATCCCTTTGATGTCTTGGGTAGACCAACAATAAAGTCCATACTAATGTCCTCCCATTTCCAAAATTTGGAATAGGTAATGGTTGTAGTTCTCGCCAGACCTCAAATGTATAGCTTTTACTTTACGACAAGTATCACACTTTGCTATATATCTTGCAATTTCTATCTTCATTTTAGTCCACCAAAATCTTTGCTTCAAATCATGGTACATCTTGTTGCTTCCGGATGGATAGATAACCTAGTAGCATGTGCCTCATCTAGAATTATTTGCCGTAACTCGGGAACTTTTGGTACCACCAGGCGATCCTTGAACCATAACACATCTTCATCATCTATGTTAAAGCATTCCGCTTTTCCATTCTTGACTTTTTCCTTGATATGGGCTATACCCTTATTTTCCTTTTGAGCGACAATAACTTGATCTCGAATAGTGGCTTCAACAATTATGTTGGTCAAATTGCCTGTTGAATTACATCTACATTCAACTTCTCCATCTCTTGACATAAGGTCAAACCCATTGTTCTTACTTTCGAGGCAATTGCAATAACTTTTGCGACTTAGAGCATCTGCAACCACATTTGCTTTTCGGGATGATAATGCACTTCTAAGTTATAATCTTTAATCAGCTCTAACCATCTTCTTTGTCGCATATTCAATTACATTTGAGTAAAGATATACTTTAAGCTCTTATAGTGCGTATATATATGGCATGTATTACCAAGTAGGTAATGCCGCCAAATCTTCAAAGAATGGACCACATTTGCTAACTCCAAATCATGAGTCGGATAGTGCTCTTCATGTTGCTTAAGTTATGCGGATGCATAAGCAATGACTCGGCCTTCTTGCATTAACATACATCCAATACCAATACCCGGCGCATCACAATAGGCGTCAAATGACTTCTCGATGTCGGGTTGGGCTATCTTTGATGCGATGGTCAACAATCTCTTCAAAGTGCGAAAAGCCTTTTCACGGTCGAGACGACCAAACAAACTTGACTTGGTTCTTCAACAACTTCGGTAATGGACTTTGACACTTTAGAAAAATCTGGAATAAACCGAAGCGGTAATACCCGCCAATCCCGAAAACTCCTAACTTCATGAAGCTGTGGTTGGTGGTTTCCAATCAGAACATCCTTCACTTTGCTTGGATCAATGAAACTCCTTCGGTGACAAGACATGTCCAAGAAATTGTACTTCCTTAAGCCAAAACTCACACTTCTTTGAACTTTGCATATAGTTGATGTTCTCTCAAGCGAGTCGAGAACAATTACGAGATGTTCGCATGTTCTTCCTTACTCTTGGAATATACTAGAATGTCATCAATAAACACCACAACGAATTTGTCTAGCTCGGGCATGAATCTTGAATTCATCAAATACATGAAATGAAATTTGGAGCATTGGTCAAACCAAAAGACATGACCAAATATTCATATAATCCATATCTTGTGGTAAATGCCGTTTTGGGAATATCTTGGGCTTTATCTTGATTTGGTGATATCGACCTCAAATCTATCTTGGAGAAAACTTTGGCTCGGCGATTGATCAAAAAGCAAATCTATCCGAGGTAATGGATACTTATTCTTGATGGTCACTTCATTCAGCGGACGGTGAGTCGACACATAACCTCAAGGTCTCATCTTTCTTTTTCACAAAAATTGCGGACATCCCCAAGGTGATGAACTAGGTTGGATAAATCCCTTATCAATCAGTTCTTGCATTTGAGTTTTCAACTCGGCCAATTCCTTTGGTGGCATCCTATAAGCTCTCCGAGAAATCGGAGTACATTCGGTTTTAACTCTATGTTAAAGCTGTACATCTCTATCGGTGGTAGACCGGGTAATTCTTCTTGAAACACATCGGAAATTCACATACTACGGGATATCTCTAATCTCTTTGTGACAGTTGCACAAACTTTGCCTTGATCTTCTTAAGGTTGGAAGTTGGATAAGAAGTTGAGAATTACTATCGGCAAACTTACCCTTATAGTTCTATTCAAAGCATTTATAATAGCCTTATCTTTGATACATCCAATTCATTCCCAAAATTACATCTATATCACGGTCCTTTAGGATCATCATGGTAGTGGGAAAAATATGCCCACCGGGTTTATGGGTACTGGTATACCATTTCCTTAGTACAGAGGCGTCCCCAGGCATTTGTATAAAGAAATTTTCCTTTGTTGTCCCAATTGAAATTTCATACTTCACAACAAATGCTCTATTGATGAAGGAATGCGATCGCGAGAATCAAAAAGTATAAGCTGCGAGGATGATTGGCAGCAGGAAACATACCCATCATCTTTGGCTCTCCTTACGGAATTTCCCGGCTTGAATATAGAAAACCCTTCTGTCTTCCTCTCATCTTTGCCCTTACGAGCATTACATTTGTGGTTCTTGTTTGGTGCTTGACCACTGTTGTTGATTGGCGGGGCCTTACGATAATGTTGATTAGCTTTGCCTAGGATATGGACATTCCTTAGAGAAATGACCCGGTCCTTCCACAATTGTAACATGGAAAGTTGTGACCTGTGATGTTGGAGTATTACCACTAGGAACATTGGTTGTTGTGAGTCCGGATAGGTTATAGCGGGACGGACATTTGATTATTGCCCGGCTTGGAAGCTGCGGCGGACGATAAGGAGGGCGATAATGGTTTCTTGGATGATAAATCACTCTCTGCCTCTTTTGGTTTCCACCAAAAGGTCAGACAACACATTCTTTTTTCTTCTTGAGCTCCTTATCTTGCCGATACTTTGCCTCTGAAGCAAGTGCAATATTCTTGCCTCATGATAAGTGATATTAGTGCAATTTGTCATCATTGTCTGCAGATTTGGTATTTAGACCTCTCATGAACCATTTCTTTTTCTTGGCATCCGTATTGACATGTTACGGTGCATATTGTGACGGTGATTGAATCTTCCTACATCTTGCATCACAGTTTGATCTCCTTGCTTCAAGGCAAGGAACTCTTCTAACTTCATAGCCATCACTCCTTGAGGATATAATAGGCTCTAAAAGCGATCTGAAACTCTATCCAAGTTAATGGAACACTGCGGGTTGCATGGCCATAAGGTTTGCATACCAAGCACCATTTGCACCTCTAAGTTCTTTGGCGGCAAAACACAGCCACGAAATTACGTGCAATGAATAAGATCAAATTTACATTCCATGGTCCTAAGCCGGTCATCGACCTCAATGGTTCATCGACCTTAGTGAACCTTTGGGGTTTTGTATCTGTGAAGTCAACATATGTAGCCTCATGCCCGTTAGGATTGCGTCATGATTTCTATGCATCGATTTTGATTACTTTGAGCCATCTCATGAAGCAAGCGAGAATTTTCCACAGTCACATTGACTAATGCAGCGATAGCATCAGCCAAATTGGTCGGCATTGGTGGCGGGTTTGGGGATATCATCCTCATCTTGTGAAGTACCGGAATCTGCGAACCTCGCGTACGACGCATCTGTTCATAACAAACCAAACTTTATTCACAAGTCTTTATTGAAAGATCCTAAAGCTTACTACAACGCATTACATCGGTGCCACTTATTTAAACACAAGACCACATCTAAACAAGACTACTTAACTTAACTAGAAGTAATTATTTCACAACTCTACTCCTTTTAGCGATTACATCAAACTTGGGCTCGGTATCCATTCCGGAATTATTACCGCCTTCACTATCACTTTCATCAATCATTACTAATTCTTGGGATCTTCTTCTTCTTACGATTCACTTTCATCGGCAAAGGGCGACACGGGATCAATGCATCAACTTGGGGTTCATGATTTGGATCTAGGAGATTGCTTAACCTATGAACTTCCTCATCTTGAGATATGTATTATGCTCTTCTAAGTCTTCTACATAAAATTCTAACTCATGAGTTCTAACTCTAGCTACATTTTCCCTATGCCAAGCTTCATTCCTTCCTTCCTTTGTATGCGAACTAACATCGTTCGCGAGTTCTGTAATTTGTGGTAAGATGCCTTAATTGTTCTGTAATCGCCCACACTGAATGGCGTCCATAGCCCTATCTCTAGTAGCTTGGGCTAACTCTGCAGAAATCCTCTGTATCTCACTTTGAGGATCGGGGCCTATGCCTCTTGCTGCTAGCACCATCATTCCTAGGGCAAGTTGGTGACGAGGAACTCCTTTGGGTCAGGAAGGACTTACAGGCGTCATCTTGGCACGAGCCATCTTGTAGGAAACCAATTTAATCCAAGTAAGACCACTTGATCAAAGTCTAAAAAAGCAGCTATGATGGATTACATTCCTCAAATCGGACTCACTACTCAACTCCGGACTAAGAGGTGAAGGAAGTAGCAGTGAATTATGCATGATGCATGAATCGTTCTTACGAACAAAAACATCAAAGTTTATAATGCACATAAACAACATTTATTTTTTTTTATATATAGGGCATAGTAAGATTACTACTCCACCACACAAGACCCTTTTAATCAAATAAGGAATGGTGAGAAAGAAATAAGATAAGTCAGAAGCAATTTGGACCAAACTATCAAGTTAAATTTAGTCATCCAAATCATTTTGAAGTTTTTGTAAAACAATACCACAAAAACCTTGTAACGATCGCTCGATACCATTACGTGGCGAGAACCTCCTAAATTATAGGGCCCATATGCACATCCTTTGTCCGCGACCTTTGACATTTATGCATATGTTACCGATAACTTAAGAAAGGCTGTCGGGTGTCCTCGGAGAACCCCGAATCATCCACGATTTCGGCGGGATCACATTCTGAGTCATTGCGGTATTACAACATTTATCAAATATCAACACAGAGTAAATCAGCGGAAGTCTTACAATAACTTAGTTTACAAAACATTTATTTCAAACCTTACAAACTAAGTTCGATTATTATTACAAAACATAGTAGTGGGTGGCATTATAATATATACAAAACACACAAATATCTTTGCTTACCTTAAAGGGCCACACATTACTTATCATCATCGCCTTTGAACAACGGTCATGCGGCATGATCCAAAGCAGATACGCTCATGAGCCTCACACGCAACAAGGGTCAGCGAACCACGAGTGCGAAAGTACTCAACAAGACTTAACGAAATGGCCGATAAGACTCGGGAATGCGGGCTCGAGGATTCAAGGTATGGCTTTAGCAATAATCAAAGTTCTTTTGCTTAAAAGCACTTTAACAAAATTCTTTGTATCAATATTTAAAATCTCATCGGATCATATACAAAGTGACACGATCCGTATTAAGATCATGAAACTTCATATCCAACACTTTCTCGAACCATTCTCGAGTTCGGTTATTAATCTCGATGATGATCGAGAGAATTGAGTCTCCATAACCGAGAAGCAGCGGCGATTGAACCGATTATAAACCCGGTGGGAATTCCGGACCACCACGACATATGTAGGTCACGACCTACATATACCAACTCTACCCTTGGATCCTCTGAAACAGAAGCGGGAATTCGCGCCCGAGAGACACTGACACACCTCAAATCCGGCCACATTCCACCCACGAGGGTACACGCTACTCCGCCATCTCTCCACTCCCGGTCTTGTGAGTAGCCATTCTCGTAATAGAATCGCCAAGTTTAGGCTTACGGAGTATGTGGTTAGTACTACAAATTCTCAACTC
The DNA here is from genome assembly GCA_904845875.1 of Miscanthus lutarioriparius. NCBI lineage: Eukaryota > Viridiplantae > Streptophyta > Magnoliopsida > Poales > Poaceae > Miscanthus > Miscanthus lutarioriparius. The sequence continues at coordinate 10,917,367 of CAJGYO010000018.1, forward strand.
ACACAGGTCAACAACAGTACGGACCTTAATCGACCACGGCGGAAAGAACCCGCTCACAAGACCTCCATGTCTTGTGGCTCACACCTACCGAGTCCGCCCGGTCTAGATTTATTACTCCACATTCCCATATCACATGCTAACATAATTAACCAATGTTCCATTTAAAACTTGCGGTGTGGTATCACCCAACTACGATCGGTCTAAGCGAGAGCTAAGCATAACTAGGCATATCGATTTTTTTTAAGCGGGTAACAAAGTAGATATGGAACAACAAGGTTGATAATGCAACAATTAGGTTTCCACTTGACTTCTAATCACTTAATGCAATATTGAAAAGCAAAAGCGAAATCAATTTGTAAAATACAAAAGGTAGGGTTATATGCATCAAGGGCTTGCCTTCGTTGACGGAAAAATCGGCTCTGCGACGTTTCACACGTCTTGATCCGACTTCAGCAGACAGATCAACCTCCTCCGCAACTTGATTAACTACCACGCGTTCACCTTCGTTTTACTACGTAGTAACATTGCCATGTTTACATGATGGGGAATATGAAACATGATGCTCGATGATGGATACAAAAATAAATAAATTGGATACAATTTTTCTTCGCATGATCTGATTACAAACCAAATTAACCAAACCATATTTCGTGGCTGATGTGACCACGCTAGCACCGATCACTTTGGTGAACTCTCCGGCCACTATGGTGAACCACCCGACCACTATGGTGAGCTATCCGACCACTATGGTGAACCACCCGACCACTATGGTGAGCTATCCGACCACTATCTTTGAGCTATCCGACCACTATGGTGAACTATCCGACCACTATGGTGAGCTATCCGACCACTATGTTTGAGCTATCCGACCACTATGGTGAACTATCCGACCACTATGGTGAACTATCCGAAGCAAAGATCGTCGGTGAGGGAGAACCGGCGACTGCAGCGATCAAAATGAGTAAACAACAACTGACTAAAGACTACAGCATCAAAACGAAACCGTAAAGTACGATTACTGGACAACGGCTCACCGAAAAGCTCAGCCACGATGACACGCCCTTGGCGGTGAAATTCTTTGACCTCGAGGAAGAAAAACGTGGACGGCGAGTTCTCGGCAATTTCGAGCGATCAAGGCTATTAATTTGGATTCGCAAGGAAAAACGGAACTAGGGACGGCCTTTCTGAGAGATAGCAACGGCGCTAGGGAGGCGATGCGAGCTTGTTGGAGCGATGACAACGGCGGTGGTGAAAACAAAGGAAGAAAAAGCAGCGATGGCGGCGTCTTGGTACTTATAAGCGCGGTAGCGAAGCTCAAGGAAGCCACGGCGGAGCTATTCCGTGCCGGTAGCGACATCAAAAGGCGGCCACGACACGCTGGAGCGCCGAAGAAGAAGGAGCAGCGGCAATGTAAGCTTAGGCGGTGAACACTGTTCACAAAAATTACAAAATTGCCATACGCCAAAAATTCACAATTTACTCTCAAATTTTTCATAACAACTCAAAAATCTCCAAAAACAAAAGTTGTTCAAAATTGAAAGTTCTACAACTTTGCTTCTATAACCATCTCCTAATTACATCTAGATTTTGAAATGGATTTTCAGGGTAGGATTTAAATGCCTTGAAAAGCGGGGTTTTCTCGAAAAATTCAAAATCCAAACAAACTTTGAATTTAAGTCAAACAATACAATTCAACACATACCACATGAATATAAACTTGTTTTAGTGTATGCATCTCAAAGTTTTCACCAAATGCCAAATGCTTTGCAATGCATATGATGACATGTCAGGTTTTAGTATTTTAAACACCCGAGGTGTTACAATTTTCCACGCCATTTCGCGCACCAACGCGGGCCCGCGCTTCCCCGAACGACACTAGCATCAAGAAGAGGGGGGGGCGGATGCCCAGCCGGCATCGGGAAGGAGGAGAAGACACCGAGGCGAGGTAGCAGAAAACGAGGAGGGAGATGTAGCACCTCATCTAGTTTTAAAACATCCAGATGCAACACTTGCAACAGATGAAACACTTTAAACATGCATCTACAATACTTGCAAAAACACATGAAAATCATTGTAAAATATACGCAACATCTAGATAAAATACTTACAAACATATGTGTGAAACATATGCAACATCCTAATAAACACACTTGCAATATACGTCTAGAAAAAACAGATGAAACATTAGGAACATAAGCTTGCAACATACGTGTACAACCATTGCAACATATGCAACATCCCGATTTACTTTTGCAACATCCGCATGAAATACTTGCAACATACCTCTGAATCACTTAAAATATATACTTGCAACATGCGCTTTCAGCACAATGTCACCTCGCTGCTTAGACGAATGGACGCTCGTCGTTGCGGAGCTCGACACGGCGCATGGAGCTCTCCGGTGCACCAGTGGTGCGGCCCTCCTGCGATTCTCCAATGCCTGCTCATGGCCAAGGCTAGCGCCCGTCGGTGCGGCACTATTGCTGCTACTCCAGCGCCGTTGCTTGCTCAACCACAGTCGTCCAGCATCGTCTGCTCGTGGGGGATGGGGCACGGTACAGCCAACGATGGGGTGCGATGCGGTGGGGGAAAGGGCACGACGCGACGCGTGACGTGGGACGGGGCGCGATGGGGAAGATGGCGCAGTGGGGCGGACGGATGAGCGGCATAGGAATGCTCGCCCATGCCTCTACGGGCAGATGAGCGGAGTGGGGATTTTTTTAAGAGGCCGGTCCGCTGCGCAGGAGGCAGAACTAGAAGCCGCGTCTAAGCGTTTCCGTTTGAGATAACAAAAGTGAACCGGCTCGGCCATTTTAGGTTTATATCCATATCCCTCCTATTGGTCGTGCCAGGGTCTAGCCTGACACCTGGTTGGTGAGTAACCGCCTGGCCTTTCAGCCGTTTCAGTTGTGCTTGTGCCTCCCTCTCCAGCTCTCCTCTCCTAAAATTCGAATCCAAAGGAGGGCAGCAGACACAAGCGCATGAGTGGAAGAGTGGCAGGAGGGTGAAATGGCGAGGAGGCCTGTGAGCACCCTATCTTCTGCCAACGGCCCTAGAACAGATGATGGCATCGCTAGTAGCCAGCCCAAGAAGGCAAGGCCCAAGCATCCAAACCCAAGGTACACCAGTCAGGAATGGGCCTAGTGATGTGCGCTTGCATGCGCGAGACGGGCACCTTGCCCTGTATTCTTAAGGAGAAGGCAGTAAGCGAGAGAGGGTATCAAATTGTAAACTAAAATCTATTATCCTAAAACTAACACTCGACCTCCGAACCCCTGTTCTTCTTCCTCGTTGCCGTGCTTCCCAATCCTTCTTCCTACTCCTCTCGATTCCCCTCTGTTGTCCCTCACAAGTGGTACCAGAGGCACCATTCCTTGGCTCGATCGACAATATATGAAATGTAAATACAAGCTTGTGTTGGCGGAGTGCAAACCACCGAGAAGATGATGAAGACAATGTTGACACGGTGATTTTTATCCCGAGGTTCTCGTGCTTGCCAACACGCTAGTCCCCATTGAGATAGGCTCCAAGGTTGCCATTGGTCCTTTTGCTAGTGGTGATTCGCAAGTCACACTCTCCCATGTGGAGTGCTTACCATAAGCTCTAGCACTTGACACGCCGGACCACTTGTCGCCCTTCACGTCTCGCTCTACTAGAGTTGCTGTTCGTGGCTCCCGCGGGGCGAGCACAACACCCCCCATAATCACTTCTCTGGAGCACCGCACAATCTTCTCGCGGGCTTCGACGGAGACCACCACCAAGCCATCTAGGAGGTGGCAACCTCCAAGAGGAACAAGCACCACCGGCTTGCAACTCGATCACCTAGCGCCACTCAATGCAACCTCACGATGCAACGCACTAGAATCACACTCACTCGCAATCGGATCGCACTCTTCCAAGCGCAAGTGAGTTAGAGGGCATCCAAACACACCTACACAAGCCACCAAGGCTTAAGGGTGCACAGCAACTAGCCCAAGCCCGAGCTCCACCTCTATTTATAGCCTCAAGCCAAATAGAGCCGTTGGAGCAAAGTTGTTGGTTTCTGCAAGGGCACCGGACACGGCGGTGCCCCTCCCATCGGTCGAATTCCAAGGTCACCGAACAGCTAGGAGCGGTGCACCTCCATAGGGGTGGCGGTGACTGTCAGTGTTTCGAATAAACACCAACTAGTAAATTTATATTTGTTGCGCGTTAGGCCCGGATGGTGTGCTAAAAGACACAAGGTTTATACTGGTTCGGCCAGAATGTCCATACGTCCAGTTTGCTACTACTCGTGTTATTAGCACTGAAAAAGGTTCATAGTAGGGGGTACAAACGGTCGAGAGAGGGACAGGTCCCAAGTCTCTGATGGAAAGATCAAACGAGTACTGAGAGCTCGATTGCTGCTCAGCTGTGTGTTATGTGGTGCGTGGTGTGTTGAAATTGATCCGTCCCTTAGTGGGGTGCCCTACCTTCCCTTTTATAGATCAAGGGGGAGCAGGGGTTACAGATGGGAGAAAGAAGAAAAACCAGAGGCCAAGAAGGTCCTTCGAAGGTGCCAGGTCTTCCTTTTCCTCTAAGCTAGCCCCGCTGATATGGCAGACGGTTGCAGGGATACCACGTTCGCTGATCTTGATAGGGCCGCGCTCTGGCTTTGTTCAGCAAGTGGTCACGTCCCATCCTGCCTCGGCGGTCGGTGCGGCGCATCCAGGGTGCCGAGCCGTGACCCTACGGGGAGCAGACGAGGAAGTGACCATACGTTGGTTACTATAGATGATGTGAGTTCCCTCCTGGATCATAGTGGTTGTCGTATGCTTATGTCAGGATCCACGTCCGAGGGCTGATGGTGGTGCCCACAACACTGTAAGACAAAAGTCGGCGCCTACAATACTGTTCGGGCTCTGTCATGGCTGGAAGGGCTTAAAGCGCATGTCCCATCATATCCTAATGGTACTTTCCTATAGGCGTGCGGGGTATGGTCCTCGGTATTGCAGTTGACTTGAGTGTCCTGTCTTACCCTGTGCTCGTCATTATGAAGGAGTAGGGTGCAGACATTGGGTGAGGCGGAGCTAGCCCCAGGACATCGGGCGAGGCGGAGTCTGCCCTCGGACGTCGGGCGAGGCGGAGCCTGCCCTCGGTCGTCGGGCGAGGCGGAGCCTGCCATGAGACATCAGGCGAGGCAGAGCCAGCCCTCTGGCGGCGTTAGGTGAGGCGGAGCTCGCCGCGACATCGGGCGGTGACATCCAGGCGGCGGAGCAGTCCCGGCCATCGGGCAAGGCGGAGCCTGCCCCTCGGACATCGAGCGGTGAGGAGTGAGCCCTCAAGGGTCCTCGACCATCTTGATCGTTTAGGCAAGGCGAGTAGCCCCTTGCACATCGAGCGAGGCTGCCCAACATTTGATGGTTATTAGCTCCTCCTCTTTAGGCACCCAGTATTTGGCCCCCGACAGTAGCCCCTGAGTCCCCGGGTGATTTGGATAGAATCGCCGGGGTGATTTGTCTTGCCAGAGGGTGCGCGCGAGCACACCCGACGGGTGTAGCCCCCGAGCCCCCGGGTGATTCGGATAGAATCACCTGGGGGGTGTTTCGATTCGCTAGAGGGTGCGCGCGAGCGCACCCGTCGGGTGTAGCCCCCGAGCCCTCGAGCCCCCGGGTGATTTGGATAGAATCGCTCGGGGGGTAATTCGGACCCTTCGCGGGTATGGCTGTGAGATTTGGTGTTTTGGCAACTGGATAGTTTAAAGGGAACCCTAGTATCCCGTTCGCGGGGATTCGTCCAAGGTCAGCCCGGTTGAGACTCGATCATGGATCGAGACTCCCTTGCGGTTCGTGTGGCTGAGTTTTGGCCGTTCACGGGCCCATCCTTCATTGGGACGGCCGTTGAAACCATTGGGCCAGCCCTCAAACTCCTGGGCCTAGGTGGGCTAGAGAAACACTTTTTGACCCGTATCCCCTCTGTGGGAAAAGAGTCCTAGTTTGCCCTAGAAGGTGAAACGTCCGGCGCAACTTTGGTGGGAAAGGATAGGGATTGGGGCGCGTATCCTGCGTGATGACATGGTGGTGATTCGTGGCAGTCGCGGAGATCCAGGCGAACGGTTGCCTTCCTCGCATCCGTCACCCCTATAAAACCAAAGGGTTCGCCCCTAGGGTTTCATACATTACCTCCTTGCCTTTGCATCTACAACCTCTACCGCCAATCGCCTGAGCCTCCTGCACCCGCAGCGCAGCCGTCGTCAAGCTCGCATCCATCCACCCCAATCGTCCAATGGAGCCGTGGTGCAGATTCGATGTTACCCTCCAGCGCCTAGAGGGCCTTGTTCGCCGTGGCCTTCTTTGCACGCGGACCACCACCGATGAGTGGTGGCTGCTCGGCAATGAGGACGCACCGTCACCGCCCGATGGCTATGTCGTGTCCTTCGCTCTCTTTCACGAGCGAGGATTCGCCACCCCCGCCCACAAGTTCCTTTGGGGGTTGCTGAACTACTACAATGTGGAGCTGTAGCACCTCACTCCCAATGGGATCCAGCACATTGCGGCGTTCGTCGCCCTGTATGAGGGGTTCTTGGGGATTAGTCCCCACTTCGACCTGTGGCGGCATTTCTTCGCCGCCACCCTCCATACACGGAGGGTGGCGCTGCTGATGAGTCGCGCGCTTCCTCTGTACCTGATGGCGCCCGAAGCGTCACTCGATGGGACGGCGCTTGCCGATGGAGCGCTCTCCCCCTCCGAAGTGGCACAGCACATCAAGGAGGCGATGGAGCCTTCGCAGGACAACACCGGTGTCGCTCTAGATTTTGTGTATCCGGTGCTAGGGCACCCCCCAATGCGGCCGGAACCAGGGTACATCGACTTTGTAAGTTCTCTTTCCTTGTGCCTCCTTTTTAATTGAGCTCCCGACTCCTTGATGCTGATATTGAGATAGCGGGACCAGCCGAAGAGGCTCGTCCTTATGGACCGTGCGGCTCCGCTGCCGAAGGACCCGCTCGTGGCGGCGGCGAATCGCACCGCGGCCGAGTGGCAGAAGAAGACGAAGGAGGTCAAGAGGAAAAAGAAGCAGCAAAAACTGTAGGCATGGGAGCGAGGAGATGAGACAAACAGTGATGACGACAACGACGATGATGATGAGGAAGATGACGAGGTAGTCGCAGACATCGAGTGGGGTGACCTAGGAAGCGAGGACGCACTGACAGGTACCCACTCGTCAATGCATGGACCCTTCCTATTCCAGGCAAGGGAAGGTGCGGCCGTGAGGCCAGAGGAGGCGGGTCAAACCGTCGTCCCATCTTTAGAACCATCAAGGGTGGGTGGATCTGCCGCCGGCGCCGAGGTGCCAGCCAGGGGAGCGGCCTCGCCGCCGTGCCTTAGGAACCAGCGGGGACAGGTGGGTCTACCGCCACCCCTAAGGTGCTAGCGGGAGCAGGCGGACCTGTCGCCGCGCCCCAAGAGCCGGCGGGGGCGGGCGGAGGTGTCGAGAGTGGGGAGTGGCTCCACCACCGTGCCCCTAGATATGAGGGAGGCGAGCCCCTCGGCCTAGGAGCAGGGGATGGGCTCAAAATGGTCCTGTCCCAACAAGGCAGAGTAGGGAGCTGGGTGTTCGTCCCCTAAGCGTCTCCACCGCCCAACAGCGCCAACGTAAGTTGCCGACTCCTCTATTTTTCTCTGTTTTTCATGCCTTTTGTCTCTTCTGCAGCATCGGGAGATGGGTTAGACGGGGCACTTCCATAGCGCTGGCGCCCAAGAAGACCGTTTCCCTTTAGGCAAGGCGTGGGCCACCGCTCAGACGTCGCTCCCATTTTGGATGAGAGCGGAGCCAGCGTCACAGCCTCGTTGGCCGGTCTGGTGCCACCCACGGTGGTGCTTGGGCCCTCGGCGGGTCAAGCGATCGGTGAGGCTGAGGGGGCGCCCTTGGAGGTTGCTGCGCAACCGGCGACGGAAGTGATTCCGCTGCCGACGTCGGAGCGAGCAGAGCTGTCGGCCGCACCCGTTGCGTTGACCACGGTGGGCGTGGCGCAGCCGGTCGAGGTCCCACCGATGGAGGTGGAGGCGATGGTGGATACAACGGATGGGTCGTAGCTAGAAGCTATGGTGGAGGTGCCCGGGGCAGCGGCGCATCCCGTGCTACCGACGGCCCCAGAGACGACGCTCGTCGTGGTTAGGATGGAGGGGGTCGAGGTCGAGGGACCCTCGGACACCATGGCGGTTGCCAAGGAGACCGGTAGGGAGTTGTCCATAGTCCTGACATCGTAGGGCCACCACCTGCCCACGTGGGATGAGCCCCCGCTCCGGTGGGTGAGTCTATGGGACCCGTCATCGGAGCTGTTCACTCTCGATGATGCCGCCTAGGGCATGGAGTGGGAGAAGCTCAACAAGGGGTTCACGGCCGTGTTGGAAGCTCTAAACCAGGCCAGGGGCACCCTTCGAGATGTAATTGTTCCCATCGGTTGGGTATTTCACTTGGTCTTGCCTCTCGATCTCCTTTTTTCTTCATCTATTTTTGTTTTCTGACCACCGTGTTTTTTAGTCTCTTATTGCTCGCAGCAGGGAGAAATCCCGGCTCCTTCATGAACACAATGAGGATTGGGACCGCCTCATCGATGAGGCACGGCTGCATAGGGACGTGACCACCTAGCTCTGATAGAGGGTGGCCAAGTTGACTCCTTGCCGCAGAGGCGGACAATCTTCGACGGCGGGAGGCCGAGGCCTGCCAGGATGCAGAGGACGCCGAGAAGTCTTTTGATGAACTATCGGAGAGGGCGTGGTAGGATCAGGAGGAGGCCGCTAGGGTGCAGAAGGAGCAGGACGAGTTGCTCCAGCGGGATGCCGAGACCCGCCAGCGGATCATCGACCTCTTGCCCGAGGCCCAGAAGGAGTAGGATCTTAGGCTGGAAGCCGAGGAGAGGTCTATGGCCCTAGAGCAGAGGGCGAAACTAGACGCCGAGGTGGTCACCCGGCTTCGCAAGGAGCGAGACGAGCTATGCCAGACTGCAGAGAGGCTCCACTGGTGTGTGATATGACCCATGGGGAGCGCAACCAGGCCGTCCAAGAGCGTGACGAGGCACAGTAGAGGATCAGCTCTCTCCAGGCCGAGCTTGAGACCACGAAAGCCCAAAAGCTAGAGGTCGAGGGCGCTGCTGCCGGACTAGCCATGGATCTTGTCGAGGCGAGGGGTCTTCTTCAGGCAGAGAGTGGCAAGCTCGATGTCCTAAAGGTTGCCCTTAGCATAGTCTACGATGACCTATAGGTGGTGCAGGCAGAGGGGACCAGCTCGCTCATGGTCCGTGCTGTAGATATCACGGTGCGGGTGCGCTAGCTGGAGAAGGAAGCTCTTCGCTCAGGGATCATCCAAGCCTTCATTATCGCCCGCTCGCATTATGATGACAACATAGACTTGGAGGTGATGAGCCTTGGTTTCATGCCAGGCTACGAATCCTCCGAGCTGGATGAAATAGAAGCGACGGTGACTCCTCTTGCGGAAACCCTGGCGAGCAAAGTTGAAGATATGGTTCTCCCCTGGAGGGGTGGTTAGTAGAATGAGTCTGATGGACATTTATCTATAATTTGTGGACAAGTGTTGGCACTTTTTTATTTTGAAAACAGATTCGCAACTTCGTTTCGTTAAACAAATTCATAATTTCATTTCGTTAAACAAATTCGCAATTTTGTTTCGTTTGGTTGAACTTGCTTTCTTCCTTTTTGCATTCGAGAAAAAAGTTTATGCAATCCGAACCCTTCCATTTGTTAAGACCGTAGGGCTCGAGGTGTATAAGAGAGAAAACTTCGATTATGCTGGTGAGCAAAGTTGCCGTAGCCATCGGGGCATGGGTTTTTTGCAGTCTGATCAGACACGCTAGATTATTTGTTCCCACAAACCTTGCCACTAGCTTTAACATGAGGAACAGGTCCGACGAAGTGACTGTTTCAAAAAAAGAGGGTATTTATACCTTTATCAGCCCCCGAGTGAGATCCGACCCCTTGCGGTTGCTGGGGTCGAATGTCTCTGGAGATCGAAGAGAGGATAGCGAAACTACTCTTGTATTCACACGTACCCCTTCCTTAGAATTTTAGCTATCATTCTGCGACTGTGCGTTCGGTCTCATTGCAAGTCCAACCTTCCCTGAGCCCTCACGCATGGTAGGGATTCGGTCAAGTGTCGGCTCGTTTTTGTGATTGTCGCCCCGTCCGTAGTTTTCACAATCGAAGGGGTTGAGGCGACGTCACTTGCCTCGATGGCTCGAGTGACGCGCTTGATGAGCTCGCTAACAGGGATGTTCGAATGGAATCCAGTCCCATCGCTCGTGATACGGTCGGCAAAGCCCTCGGGTGGCATTCCATTTCTCCATAACCCGCCTTCCAACATATTCCCCCTCAATGGGGATTCTATGGGCTCGACTAGAGGCTGGATCGAACGAGAAGGTTGAGATGACCCTATCCGCCTCTATGCGGGTTGGGCGAAGGCTATTGAGGCTCATCTGCATTTTCTCCCCAGGATCTTGTTTGAAGTGAGGCGGCCTCGGGCCTTTCGTGGGCCGGCCTTCGAACCTCGGTCTCTTGATCTAGGATCGAGTAGCTCGTGCCCCCGAGCCCCATGGGGTCTGATAGGGGTCGGCCGTGTTTCACGCGTCACCCCATCCTCGGTTTCCGTAATTGGAGGGGCTGAGCTAACGACACTTGCCTCGATGGCTCGAGTGTTGCGCTCAATGAGCTCGCTAACGGGTATGTTCGTGTGGAATCCGGGTTCGTCATCCGTTGACGGGATCGGTAGAGCCCTCATGTGGCATTCCACTACTTCATAACCCGCCTCCCGGCAGATGCTCGAGCTATTCGATAGGCTTGGGTGGCCCGTTGGCCTCTCCTCGATGGAGATTCTGTGGGTTTGGCTCGAGGTTAGAATCAAACGAGAAAGGTTGAGATGTCCCTGTCCGCTTCTGAGTGGGGTCGGGCAGGGCCACTGGGGCTCATCTTGGTTTTCTCCCCTAGCTCTATTTGACATGAGGTGGCCTTGAGCCCTTTGTGGGGCGGCCTTCGAACCTCAGTCAGTTGCCGCTCATATCGAATGAGGCGACTACCGCTTTGTGACGCGACACGAAGCGTTGAGATGCGGCAATTGCATATGCAACGCTTGAATATATGGAATGAATGTACGATATAATGGAAATGAAAGTGAGGGTCGGTGATGTTACCTTGGTGGCATGAGTGATGGGAAGCTCTTACCGAACTTGTCCATGCGGGGTTTGGGTCCGACGTTTGCGACGGGGCCGGCGTAACCTGCACGAGCATCGCAATTTTTCGTTCCTGTCTCTCGGCAGTGATCCGAGCCGTTCGATCGACTTGGATGGCCTGACAGCTTCTCTTTGAAGGAGATTCCACAGGTAGACCCCTCCGAACCCTTCTCAAGAAGGCGGATGCTAAAGCTTAGGGTGTGTAGGGTCTAGCGGTTCGTCCAGTTTTACTCAAAGTTTACACCCGCACACCATGCCTCCGGTTTTTAAATGTAAGGAGGGGTCGGGCGAAGAGAATGTCTAAACGAGTTGACACTCTCGGCAGCCCCCGAGCGATGTCCGTGCCCCTGCCATTGCTGGGGTCGGAGGCTCGGTAGTAAAATTGACACGTAAACTAAGTAAATAAGGGTGCTTATCTTTCAGTGGCCGTTCGTTCGGCGTTCACTAGGCCATCCGATCAACCTAGGAGGCCCATTGGTCTCCCCTTGATGGAGGTTCCATCATTGGGTCCTTCCAGGTCCTGCCTGGGGAAGCGGAGAGCCGCCTGCGTGCGGTTATGCCTTGTTTCTCGCACCAGCATGTGGTAGTGGTGAGCCATGCCCAGGCCATATCCCGTTTGACCAGGCGCTATCTCGTCGAGCAGGGTGCGTCCCGTCGGTCAAGACGTGTCCCCTCGAATTCCCATCAGCATTGAATTCCCATCTGCATTGAATAGGGGAAGGGAGAGGGTTTTTTGCCCCAACCCTTCGCCTTTCTCCAACTGCTGCGTCTCCTCCTTAAATAGGGGAAGGGAGAGGGTTTGCATCCCATTCCTCCGCCTATCCTTGAGCTGCTACCTCTCCTCCTTTTTCCTTCTCACTGAGCGCATTCACATGTCGCAGCGGTTCCTAGTGAGAGAGGGTAATGCGAGGGAGAGGAGAACTCATAGATCCATTTGTGAATCCGGAGTGCGATATCGAGCTAGAGGTCATCCAACGTAGATGAGATGGTGCTAGCCACCTTCACCGAGAAGGGGCCGCTTCCGCCAAAGGAGGAGGCGCACTGGAGGGTGCCGAGCGTTGTCGGCTTTGTCGTAGTCTGCGAGGCCTTCATCGGGATGGATCCATACGGAAACCTCTTTCGGCGAATCTTCTTCCGGCGAGCCTTGTCGGTGGGGAAGCCACCTAGGACTGCGTCGATGGGGGGTTTCACCCTTGTAGCCGCTCAGATCGACCAGTTCAAGAAGTTTGATGAGATGTCAGAGACATCCATCAGCCATGGCGGCCATTTTTCAACAGGCAGCGGCCCCCGTCTAGGTGCCATTGTTAGGGTTGTGGCTGATCACGATGGCGTAGTCCCTAGACGTCCTAGCACAGACACCACGGTCACCGACGTGGTGCTCGACGTTGCAGATGACGGCGCCCTCAAGGATCCCATGGATCAGTAGGACGTTGCCGATGGAGAGTGTGGTGCGGCGGCCGCAGTAGTATTTAGAGTAGAAGTGGTCAACGAATGTAATCATTTAAGTTGTGGGGGGAGCCCCTGTGAGAATAGTTTTTATATTTATGAATACATCAGTCCCTTTTCGTGATGAAATCACTTTGTAAGCGATGAATTTGTGCAAAAATGAACAAGTTCTTAAATTTCATTATGGCAAACAACTTTTCAGCTCTTCTCCCTCTTTTTGTAAAAGAGGTTCAGTGCCTTCTGACCCTTCCCGTAGTTAAGGTCGCCAAAAGCTTAGAGTGCGGGCGAGCCAATTCTGATCACGCTGGTGAGCAAGAAGAACGTAGCCGCTGGGGCATGGGTTTCCCGCAGTCCTACCAGTTATACTCAGAGCTTGTTCCCAAAATCCTAGCCCTTAGGACTTACATGAGAAATGAGGGAAAACATAGAGAATACTTGTAAGATAAATGTACTCATACTAGCCCCCGAGTGAGGTCCAACCCCTTGCACTTGCAGGGGTCGGATGTCACAAAAGATCAGGGATTTTGATGATAAAACTGATAAGAGAAAGTATGCATTTATTTAGGGGTAAAAACGATGTAGCCACGCGATGTTCTAGGCATTGGTGAAGACGTCGCCGTCGATGGTTTTCAGCTTGTAGGCGCCTGGCCAGAGTACTTCCATGATGACGTACGGCCCTTCCTAGGGCAGGGAGAGCTTATAGCGGTCCTTGTTGCTCTGTACGACATGAAGGACCAGGTCCCCGATGTTGAAGGCTCGGCCCCGCACCCGTCGGCTGTGGTACCGTCGCAACGCCTATTGGTACTTGGCCGAGCGGAGGAGGATGACATCACATGCTTCGTCTAGCTGGTCCATGGTGTCCTCGTGGGATGCCTCGACTCCTTGTTTGTCGTATGCCCTGATCCTTGGCGCTCCATAGTCGAGGTCGGTTGGGAGGACGTCCTTGGAACCATAGACCATGAAGAAGGGCGTGTAGCCGGTGGCTCGGCTGGGGGTTGTTCTCAAGCTCCAGAGTACCGAAGGAAGCTCGGTGACCTAGCGTGTGCCAAATTTGCTCAACCAGTTGAAGATCCTGGGCTTGAGGCCCTGTAGGAGCATGTTGTTTGCGCGCTCGACCTGCCCTTTAGCTTGGGGGTGCGCGACGGCGGCCCAATCGACCCGGATGTGGTTTTCATCGTAGAATCGAAGGAACTTCTTGCCGGTGAACTGCGTGCCGTTGTCTGTGATGATGGAGTTTGGTACTCCAAAGCGATGGATGATGTCGAGGAAGAACAGCATGGCTTGCTTGGACTTGATCGCGGAGATTGGCTGAGCTTCAATCCATTTTGTGAACTTGTCTATGGTGACAAGCAAGTGGGTGTATCCTCCGAGCGCCTTCTTGAGAGGTCCCACCAGATCGAGCCCCAGATCGCAAAGGGCCACGTGATGGGGATGATCTAGAGTGCCTGGGTTGGGAGGTGAGTTTGCCGAAAGTAGTACTAACACCCTTCGTAGGTGCGCATGATCTGCTCGGCGTCGGCTACTGCAGTGGGCCAGTAGAAGCCCTGTCGGAATGTGTTTCCAACCAAGGTTCTATGTGTGGCGTGGTGACCACAGACCCCACCATGGATATCGCTCAGCAAGTGCTTCCCCTGCTCGATGGGGATGCAGCGCTGCAGGATCCTAGTGTGGCTTCGTTTGTAGAGTTCACCCTCCACAAGAACGAAAGATTTGGCGCGGCGTGCGAGCCGTCGAGCCTCCACCTTGTCTGTCGGCAGCGTGTCATGGAGTAGGTAGTTGAGGTAGAGCATTCTCCAGTTGACTTCAGGGTCGAGCTCTATCGCTAGATCTTCTTCAAGCTCCATGACCTCAGGGCCGGACGGAGCCGTCGGTTGGTTAGCCCCCGAGGCTAGATCGGGTGGATCGTCGTTGGCCTGTTCCAACCCTTCGTAGCGCACTGAGGGCTTGTGTTGGTCGCTGGCGAAGACTCCTATTGGCACCGGCTCTTGGCCGAATGCTGCCTTCGCAAGCGCGTCGGCCGCCTCGTTGAGACGCCTTGGGATGTGATTGAGTTCGAGGCCATTGACTTTGTCCTCCATCCATCGGACTTCTTGGCACTATGCAGCCATCTTGGTGTCGTGATAGCTTGACTCCTTCATGACTTGGTTGATGACCAGCTAGGAGTCGCCTCAGATGTCGAGGCGTCGGATGCCCAACTCGATGGCGATGCGTAGGCCATTAATGAGTGCTTCATACTCATCCACATTATTGGATGCGGGGAAATGGAGACGAACCATGTATGTCATGTGTACCCCAAGGGGCGATACGAAGACTAGCCCCGTGCCGGCGCCTTTCTTCATCAGCGACCCATCGAAATACATGGTCCAGTACGCTTGATCGATGGCCGCCGGCGGCATTTGGACCTTGGTCCATTCTGCGATGAAGTCAGCCAACACCTGGGACTTGATCATCGTTCAGGAGGCATACGTAATGCCCTGATCCATCAACTCGAGTGTCCACTTTGTGGTTCTTCCTATGGCGTCCTGGCTTTGGATGACCTCACCGAGGGGGAACGACGTCACGACCGTCACCGGGTGTGACTCGAAGTAGTGGTGTAGCTTCCTCTTGGTGATAAGGACAGCATACAGGAGCTTCTAGATTTGGGAGTAGAGGGTCTTAGAGTTGGATAGTACCTCGCTGATGAAGTACACAAGGCACTGCACCTTGAGGGCGTGGCCCTCTTCTTCCCACTCCACTACCAGGGCGGCGCTGACCACTTGCGTGGTGGACGCTATGTATAGCAGAAGGGATTCTCCATTGGTTGGAGGAACCAAGAACGGGGCCTTTGTCAGAAGCAGTTTGACCATGTCAAGTGCCTCCTGGGCCTCGGATGTCCATTCAAAGTGGTCGGATTTCTTCAAGAGTCGATAAAGGGGGAGACCTCATTCGCCAAGGCGCGAGATGAATCAGCTGAGTGTGGCGAGGCACCCTGTGACTCGCTGAACCCCCTTTATGTTCTGAATCGGGCCCATCCTTGTGATGGCTGAGATTTTCTCTAGGTTGGCTTCAATGCCACGCTCAGAGACGATGAAGCCGAGCAGCATACTCCTCGGGACCCCAAAAACACACTTCTCAGGATTGAGTTTGACGCCATTTGCTTGGAGTTTTGCAAAGGTCTGCTCAAGATCTGCAATTAGGTGGTCAGCCCATTTGGACTTGACCATGATGTCGTCAACGTAGGCCTCAACGGTCCGCCCGATCAGGTCCCCGAAGTATTTGAGCATGCAGCGCTGGTATGTAGCCCCAGCGTTCTTTAGACCGAACGGCATTGAGATGTAGCAGAACGATCCGAAGGGGTGATGAAAGATGTCGTGCTGGTCAGACTCTTTCATCATGATTTGATGGTAGCCAGAGTATGCATCTAGGAAGTAGAGGGTTTCACACAAGAGGTAGAGTCGACTATTTGGTCTATGCGCGACAAAGGAAATGGATCCTTTGGGCACGCCTTGTTGAGACATGTATAGTCAACACACATCCTCCATTTCCCACTCTTCTTTCATACAAGGACGGGGTTGGCTAACCACTCTAGGTATACTTCTTTGATGAATCCGGACGCCGAGAGTTTTGCTATCTCCTCACCGATGGCCCTATGTTTCTCCTCGTCGAATAGGCGTAGGCATTGTTTCACCGGCTTGGAGCCTGGTCAGATCTTCAAGGTATGCTCGGCGACTTCCCTCGGGATGCCTGGCATATCCGAGGGTTTCCATACGAATATGTCTCTGTTAGCGTGGAGGAAGCCAATGAGCGTGCCTTCCTATTTGGAGGAAAGTGTGGTACCAACGTGCACCATTTTACCCTCGGTGCTCCCAGGGTCTACGAGGACTTCTTTGGAGCCCTCTGCAGGCCCAAATGATTTGGCCAACTTCTTGGTGTCGAGCGTCTCTTCAGTGATCTCCTCCCTGAGGACGGTGAGCTCTCCGGAGGCGACGATTGCTATGGCGTGACCGCAGCACTCGATCTCGCACTCATAGGCACGCTGGAAGGAGGTGACGACGGTGATGATCCCGTGGGGGCCCGTTATTTTTAGCTTGAGGTATGTATAGTTGGGGACGGCCATGAACTTTGCGTATCATGGACGTCCTAGGATGGCGTGGAAGGTTCTGGGGAACCCAACCACCTCGAAGGTGAGGGTTTCAGTCCTATAATTGAACTGATCCCCAAAGGTAATGGGTAGATCGATTTGCCCAAGTGGCATGGCCTGCTTCCCAGGCATGATGCCGTGGAAAGGTGCTCGGGTTGGGCAGAGACGTGTCCGGTCGATGCCCATTTCGTCGAGCGTCTTGGTGTACATGATGTTGAGGCCGCTGCCTTCATCCATCAGTACCTTGGTGAGCCACTTTGGACCGACGATCGGGTCGACCACGAGTGGATATCTCCCCGGATGCGGGACGCTCTCCGGATGGTCGGTCCGATCAAAGGTTATGGCGGACTCTGACCACCGGAGGAAGGGAGGTGTGGCCGGTTTGGCCGTATAGACCTCGCGGCGCGTGACCTTCTAACGGCATTTGGAGTCGTAGGCCGCTGATCCTTTGAAGATCATAAGGCAGCCATTCGGCGTTGGAAAGCCGTCGTCCATCTCCTCAGCATCGTCCGCGGTGGCGTTAGGGTCCTTTTCGTGCTCCCCTTTGTTGGAGCCTCCAGACAAGAACCGCCACATGAGGCTATAGTCCTTGAACAGATGCTTAACTAGGAAGGCATGGTTCGGGCATGGCCCCTTGAGTAATTTTTGAAGTGGTTCGGAGTGCCCTCCGTGGGCTTCCGACCACCCTTGCGATCAGCAGCGGCCATGAGCAAGTCCTCACGCCATTGCTTCTTGTTCTTCCTTTTGGCAAAACGATTAGAGGCACCTTCACCGGTGCCCTCGTCCCGCCTTGCCTTGCCATCGAGACGATCGAAGATTGCTCTGACCTCCTCTTCTCCTGAGGCGTGGCTGGTGGCGATGTCTAGGAGTTCCTTGGTGGTTTACGGGCCCTTGTGTCCCAGCTTATGAACCAAAGACTCGCAGATAGTCCTGGACAGGAAGGCTCCTATAACGTCGACGTCAGCGACGTTAGGGAGCTCGTTGCACTGCCGGGAGAAGTGCCGGATGTACCCACGGAGGGTCTCATCGGCCTTCTGACGGCAGTTTTTGAGGTCCCATGGGTTCCTAGGGCGCTTGTGCCCTGGAAGTTCCCCACGAAGATCTCCCTCAGATCCGCCCAACTCTGGATTGCGTTGGACGGCTGGTGTTCCAACCATGCTCGTGTTGAATCGGCTAAGAACAGTGGAAGGTTGCGGATAATGAAGTCGTCATTATCCGCACCACCAGCTTGGTAGGCAAGCCGATAGTCTTCAAGCCATAGTCCGGGGTTTGTTTCTCCAAAGTACTTTGGGATATTGGTAAGTGGTTGGTACCTTGGTGGGAAAGCAGCGTTGAGGATGTGCCGGCCGAAGGCCTGAGGGCTCGGCAGGCCGAGGCTCAAACTCTGGTCCTCACCGCTGTCATAGCATCCATCGTGACGAGGATGATAGCCACGGCGGACTCCTTCTCTCGGGTTGCCATAGGTACATCTGTGGGTGTCGAGAGTGCTGCATGCGTTGTGGTTACGGCCGAGACGCCGATGCACCGGGACAGCGGCGCGCTGCTCGCCGCCTTGTGGTGCCTATTGGACCGACGTGTCCCTGTCGGGACGCCCAGAGGGCGTACGCTGGCTGGTGTCAAGCTCACGTCACCGAGACAATGAGCTCTCTGCCTGCTGCGCCGCCGCACGCTCGAGCAGCGTGTGAATCTCACAGTGAGCCTGACGATCCTCGGGCGTCGCGGCCTCTAGAAGGCCAGGGAGCAAGCCGTCGTGGCGGCGATGTTCTGGCTTCCCCAGGCGAAGCGAGGAAGGGCTTCATTGTCAGCGACGATCCTTCGGTTTACATCATGGGCCATGGCGCGTGTGCGCCCACCGTCTCCGTGATGCTCGATCTACCGATTGAGCTCCGCGCATTCCTGCACAAGCTGGAGTCGTGCTTCCTTGATCTCCCGTTGTCGGGCTTTCAGCTGCTCCACCCCCATGCAAGGTGGGGCCGCTATCTCCCCTTCGGTTTCGTCGTCGAGGTTGCCCGCCGGGGTAGCGTCCTCTGCGGGGACGCTTTCGACGTGTCCCTCGAGGGTACCCGTCATGAAGCATTCCCGGGAGGGGTGATGGCTCCCCCTGCTGGAGTCAGAGCCAGAGGACGACCCCGGCTCCTCTGTGAGGAGGTTGTGGAGAGATTCTGTGACATGCCTGATTACCCCCACGAACTTGTTGTTCACGGGCAACAGGACCATGCATCGTGCCATAAGGTGGCTAACGGTCGCCGCAGCATTACGGAGACCGAACGGAAGCGCTGTCGGGGCGCTCCGGTATGTTGTGTTCTGGAGAGAGGGATCCTCGTCCGGAAAACCACGCCATGTCATTGGCGCCAGAAAGGGTGAGGCGGCACTGGTCCTCCTTGGACTGCTGGGGTCCAAGGGAGACACCGAGCTGGCGCTCAAACCTCTCATGGTTGAGGCCGATGGAAGGGAGAGATCGGATGGCGGCGTGAGCCAATGCCAACTCTCCTCCCACTGTGACGATGAAGTCTAAGCTCTCGAAGCGCACGTGTGCGCCTGGGACCTAGCTGATACCATGGCTAGCCATCTGTGGCCTGATGTCTAACGTCAGAACGCGCAAAGGTCCCCTACCTGATGTGCTAACTGTCGGTGTTTCGAATAAATACCAACTAGTAAATTTACATTTGTTGCGCGTTAGGCCTGATAGTGTGCTAAAAGACACAATGTTTATACTGGTTCGGGTAAAATGTCCCTACATCTAGTTTACTGCTGCTCGTGTTATTAGCACTGAAAAAGGTTCATAGTAGGGGGTACAAACAGTTGAGAGAGGGACAGGTCCCAAGTCTCTGATGGAAAGGTCAAACGAGTACTAAGAGCTCGGTTGCTGCTCAGCTATGTGTTATGTGGTGCGTGGTGTGTTGAAATTGATCCGTCCCCTTAGTGGGGTGCCCTGCCTTCCCTTTTATAGATCAAGGGGGAGCAGGGGTTACAGATGGGAGAAGGAAGAAAAACCAGAGACCAAGAAGGTCCTTTGAAGGTGCCGGGTCTTCCTTTTCCTCTAAGCCAGCCCCGCTGACATGGCAGACGGTGCCAGGGATAGCATGTTTGCTGATCTTGATAGGGCTGCGCTTTGGCTTCGTTCAGCAAGTGGTCACGTCCCATCCTGCCCTAGTGGGCGGCGCAGCGCACCAGGGTGCCGAGCCGCGACCCTACGGGGAGAAGACGGGGAAGTGACCATGCGTTGGTTACTGTAGATGATGTGAGTTCCCTCCTAGATCGTAGTCGTTGTCGTATGCTTATGTCATGATCCACGTCCGAGGGCTGATGGCGGCGCCCATAACACTGTAAGACAAAAGTCGGCGCCTACAATACTGTTCGGGCTCTATCATGTCTGGAAGGGCTTAAAGCGCCTGTCCTATCATATCCTGATGGTACTTTCCTGCAGGCGTGCGGGGTATGGTCCTCGGTGTTGTGGTTGACTTGAGTGTCCTGTCTTACCCTATGCTCGTCATTATGAAGGAGTTGGGTGAAGACATTGGGCGAGGCGGAGCCAGCCCCGGGACATCAGGCGAGGCAGAGCTAGCCCTCGGACGTCGGAAGAGGCGGAGCCTGCCCTCGCACGTCGGGCAAGGTGGAGCCTACCCTCGGACATCGGGCGAGGTGGAGGCTACCCTCGGACGTCGGGCGAGGCGAAGCCTACCCTCGGTCATCGGGCAAGGTGGAGCTTGCCACGAGACATCGGGCGAGGTGGAGCTAGCCCTCTGACGTCAGGCAAGGAGGAGCCTGCCCCCAGACATCGGGCGAGGCGGAGCCAGTCCCTGGTCGTCGGGCGAGGTGGAGCCTGCCCTCAGACGTCGAGCAAGCGAGCAGAGCCAGTCCTCAGCCATCGGGCGAGGTGGAGTCTGCCCCCAGACATCGGGCGAGGCAGAGTCCAGCCCTCGGGGGTCGGGCGAGGCGGAGCCAGCCCTCAGGGGTCGGGCGAGGCAGAGCCAACCTTCGGTCGTTTAGGCAAGAAGTGTAGTTGCGTTCTTGTCTGTTTGGAAGCATCAACATTTGATGGTTATTAGCTCCTCCTCTTTGGGTACCCCAGTATTTGGTCCCCGATAGTGACCCCCGGCCAACTGCGTGAAACACCAGCTCTTTGGATAAAAGGGGCGGTGCACCGCTGCACCATGGTGGTGACCATGGTGGTGCCCCCCTTGGCTCAACACCAAACTCGCCAGCCTCGGGAAGAAAGCGGCGGTGGCACCGGATGCCCCATGGCGGTGCACCGCCCTACACATGGTGGTGTACACCGTCACCGGTGGTGAACACCTCCACTGCTGCTACTCTGAACTAGGGCTAGGTGGGCACCACCCTAGGGGTGGCAGTGCCATCGGACAAGGCACGACGGTGGTAGCCCCAACACTCGTTCTCGACCGAGGCCAGGCGAGCACCGCCACAGGGGTGGCGGTGCCACCCAGGTAGCACCCCGAGCCTGGTTTCGCCTCCTCTTCTTCACCAACTTTTTCACTTTTGCAAATGTGCTAACACCACCAAGTGATCACCACCTTGTGCACGTGTATTAGCTTTTCACAAACATTTTCCAAAGGATTAACACTCTTTTCACCACGTCACTAGATTCTAACACGTATGCAAAGTTAGATCGCTCAAGTAGCACTAGATGACCGATATGCAAACAAGTTTGCCCCTCTTAATAGTACAACCATCTATCCTAAACCCGGTCATAAACTTCTCTACACACCTATGACCGGTGAAATGAAATGCCCTAGGTTATACCTTTGCCTTGCGCATTCCATTCCATCTCCTCCGTCGTTGATGCAACACATGCACCAATCAATCACCAAATGATATGATACACTTCATATCATCACGTGATCACATTGGTACATCGATCTTGACTTCACTTGCTCTTCACCGTTGCTTCAGTCTATCGGCGCCAAGTCATCACTCAACTTGCCCTTCACACTTGCAACCGGTCCGTCGAGTCAAGTCATGTCTTGATCTTCTCCACCTTGATCACATGACTCAATGTCATGTCTCATGTGCAATGAGCTCCTTCATCACATGTGTGAGCTTTACAACATTTCTGAGCCTTCTTCACCGTCATGACATATGTTGCTCATACACATGTACTTGTGGACTAATCGTCTGTGTATCTCACTCAAACACATATTAGTCCACCAAGGTTGTCACTCAATAACTAAAACCAAACAAGGACCTTTCACCTACCCTGAAAGTAACTAGAGTTGCTCTTCGCGATCCTCGTGGGGTGAGCACAATCCCCCTCACAAATCCTCCTCCGGAGCATCGCACAATCTACTCGCATGTTTTAACAGAGTCACAAGCCACCAAGCCATCAAGGAGGTGGCAACCTCCAAGAGTAACAAGCACCACCGGCTTGTAACTCGAATACCTAGTGCCACTCGATGCAACCTCACAATGCAATCGCACTAGAATCGCTCACTCACTCGATTAGATGAACACTATTAAGCTCAAGTGAGTTAGAAGGCTCCCAAGCACCACCACATAAGCCACCAAGGCTCTAGTGTGCTCAGCAACCGACCAAAGGCCGGCCAACACTTCTATTTATAGCCCCATGGGATAAACTAGCCGTTACCCCTTCACTGGGCACTCTACGCACTGACCAGACGCATAGCTCGTGCACACCAGACGCGTCCGATCGCTGCATCCGATCACCGCTCGCTCGCCACATGTCACTAGCCGTTTGAACTAGCCATTGCCACCAATGGCTAACTCACCTACGCACCTGACAACATGACCGGATGCACCTCCTCGACATGACTTGACTCGCAACGATGCAGCGTCCAGTCGAGTCCAGAGAGCTCCTGGAGCCTCTTTTCTAAAACCGGACGCGTTCGGTCCCTAGTGACCAGATGCACCACCGCATCCGCTCCTTCTTGACTCAACTCAGCACGCTATGTCAACGTATGTCACCACTAACCGGACGCAGGCCCTGTGTGTCCGGTCACTTTTACTGTGCAGCGTCCGATCGAGTCAGCACTTCTGCCCACTCTTGGCCAGAATACCGGACGCGTCCGGTATCGATATCGGATGCGTCTGGTCACGATGAGAACACTGCCGCCTGAGTCAGATACCGGACGCGTCCGATCCACATGTCGGACACGTCCGATCACCCAGTGACCAGCGCTTTCAACTCCTTTTCTTCACCAACTTCTTCTCCTTTGCAAATGTGCCAACACCACCAAGTGTACACCATCATGTGCAAGTGTGTTAGCATTTCACGAACATTTTTTCCAATGGAGTTAGCCACTCAACTTGCCACGCCACTCGATCCTAGCAACGATGAAAAGTTAGATCACTCGAGTGGCACTAGATGACCGATATGCAAACAAGTTTGCCCCTCTTGATAGTACGGTCATCTATCCTAAACCTGGTCATCAACTTCTCTACACACCTATGACCGGTGAAACAAAATGCCCTAGGTTATACATTTGCCTTGCGCATTCCATTTCATCTCCTCTAATGTCGATGCAACACATGCACCAACATGATCAACAATGATATGATCCACTTCATATCGTCACGTGACCATATTGGTTCTTCGATCTTGACTTCACTTGCTCTTCATCGCTGCTTCGGTCCATCAGCGCCAAGTCATCACTCAACTTACCCTTCACACTTGCAATCGGTCCGTCGAGCCAAGTCATGTCTTGATCTTCTCCACCTTGATCACATGACTCATGTCATGTCTCATATGCAATGAGCTCCTCTATCACATGTGTGAGCTTGGCAACATCTCCGAGCCATCTTCACCGTCATGGCATATGTTGCTCACACACATGTACTTGTGGACTAATCACATATGTATCTCACTCAAACACATATTAGTCCACCTAAGGTTGTCACAAAAAATACCAAAACCAAACAAGGACCTTTCAATGTCCTGATAGGGATTAAAGAGAATAAGGCATGTAGGCATGTAGCAATTCATGGAAGGAAACAGAATAAAGAAATGTGGCAGAGAAATGAACTTAATTACCCAACACCTAGGAACTATATAGTACAAAAAGAAATCAGACCATGTTTTACTGGTTTGTATGATCAAAATGGAAGTCCACAGTTTACTCTGATCTACTTTTGGAATTTAATTTATATCAATGTCCAACACTTAATTGGATCTCTCTAAATATTTTACAACTCTGAAATCACACACGAACTGCCTAAGTAAAAGCAGGACCAACAGAAGCAGAGTGGCACACACCATTCTTTTCAGACATCATTTTCATCACTGAGAAATATACCCCGAATCCAAATTCTACCTCTCAATGTAATTAGAAATCTGCATGACTCTTCTTAAAAAATTAGTTATATGTATTTACTTTAGGCACAACGGACAATACCAATTGGAGTGACCAATTCTTTCAAAAATAATGAGGAAAAAATTCAAGCAAGAAACATTTGCACCTCTCCTCTCAATATTAGGTGGACCCTATACACCATAAATTACGTAGCAGTCATTCATGTAGATGTTTTTCTCATAGCAAGATGAGGACAGTGACTGATGTCTCTGTATATTAAAAGCTGATATGAATGATTAATGCTTTGTCTTTCCAATGGCAACAGGATTAAATTCGATTTGGCTTGGTGATGACTGCATGGAAAGACAATAGAACATTGAAGAATATGTAGTTTTGGTGATGTTACTTTTGCAATTAGACAAATGTATTAACAGTTCTCAAATATGTACACTGTGTATAGTACCCATAAGGAAATCAATTTCAGGTCAAGCTAACAATTAGCATCCTGCAATTGCGAAGGTACAAATGTACCTCGTGCTTTGAAGTGGCATCGCGACCTCGGGGAGGGGGAGGGTGGCGCGGACAACGGCGGACAGCGCGGTGTCGCCGGTGGCGGCGCCGGAGGTAGGGGATGCGCTCCGTGGGGTGGGAGCGGCGGAGGTGGGAGGACCAGAGGAGAAGCGTCGGGAGTTCAGATGTGGTAGAAGCAAACTTTTTCCCCTAGGCGGCCGCTGTGTTTATCGGGCAGAGGAAAGGAAGGTTCAAGGAGGCACCGGTGGGTGTCGGTTGAGGCAGAGATCGAATGGAGGCAGCTTAATGGACACCAACAAATCGATGGCAGGAATATCACAGTGACGTGGCCGGCTGTGTTTGCAGATTTGGTATACAGCAATAAGGAATTTCAGGTCAAGCTATCCTATAATTGCAAAGGTACAAATGTACCTTGTGCTTTGAGGTGGCATTTGTGACCTCTGGGAGGGGGAGGGTGGCGCGGACAACGGCGGGTAGCGCGGCGTCACCAGTGGCGGCGCCGGAGGCAGGGGATGCGCTCCGCGGGGTGGGAGGACCGGAGGAGAAGCGTCGGGAGTTCAGATGTGGCAGAAGAGAATTTTTTTTTTCCCTGGGCGGTCGCTATGTTTATCAGGCAGAGGAAAGGGAGGTTCGAGGAGGCACCGGTGGGTGTCGGTTGAGGCACAGATCGAACGGTGGCAGCTTAATGGACACCAACAAATCGATGGCACGAATATCGTAGTGATGTGGTCAGCTGTGTTTGCAAATTTGGTATACAACAATACGGAATAATGGTAGATTAAATACACTCAAGTGTGGTCTTGTTGTAAAGCTTTTGTTGTAAGGGATACAATGCTACAATTATAATTTACTTTGGATACACGATTTGGAAACTATGACATTTATTAGAACGTCATTTTTTTCAAAAAAACAATATGCAAAGCTACTTCCTTCTATGTCATGCTTCTACTGCGCAGTTCTACGTCATGTTTTTGCTGCGCATGCTGTGCACGCACCGCTTCACGTGACACCGCCGGCAGGTTTCGGCGCAAGGAGGAAGCAGAGCGGATAAAAACAAGGAGAACTCATCGCTGCAGCCGCATCGCGCCGCGCCCACAGTTTTCCCTAGATTGGGAAACGAGCAGGAAATGACGATCGGCGGCGCCGACGACGGCGCCGGCATCGGAGCGAAGAAGCAGAGGGTGGATGAGCAAGGGGACGGAAGCGAGGCCGTGGGTGCGGATCCGATCCCGGTGGACCGCATCTCGGCGCTGCCGGACGACCTGCGGCGGCGCATCCTGACGCACCTCGCCCTCAAGGAGGCCATCCGCACAGGGGCACTCGCGCGCGGGTGGCGCGACCTGTGGGACCGCGGCTCCGTCGAGGTGTGCCTCCGCTCCCGCAACGACCCACGGAGGGAGCTGGGCGCGTTGGAGCAGGAGCCGCCACCGCGCCTCCGCATGGACCGTTTCTCCCTCGTCGCCGAGACCTCCTGGCTCAAGTCCTCGGAGCTCAAGCGCTTCATCAGGTACGCCGCAGATTGCCGCGTCGAGGATCTCCACGTCGAGACGAGGAAGAGCAGCAAGAACAAGCTCAACTTCCACCTGCCACTGTCGAGCCGGACCCTCGTGTGCCTCTCGCTCCGCCGCATCAGCATCTCCAACATGTACTACAGGGGCGCCCGGCCGTTCCGCGCTCTCGAGGCAATCCGGCTCTACTCAGTCTCCATTAAGGTGGGTTTCACAACGATGATGGAGCTGTGCCCTAGCCTCGTCACTCTCGACCTGCGCGGCTGCGACATCCGCTGTGACATCCGCTGCGACCGCGGCACACGCTTATTGTTAGTGCCGCGGACCGTCAAGAGTGTCACCGTTGCGGAGTGCGACGGGTATTCCAAAATGTGGCTGATGCTCGCGCGTAACCTCCGCTCCTTCCGCTACAGTGGCGACGTCTGCCGCGGTCTCTTCTACCTTCCATGGGAGGGCAGCGTGCTTGCTGATCTCTATATTCGGTCTACCAACCTGCTAGTATCAAACCAGCACAATATCGATAGTTTGAGATTTTCTATCCCCAAGAATATACCAGCCTCAACGTTCTCACCATCTGTTGCAATGCCCTCCAGGTTTTTTCTCCATACTGATTTATTTAATTTGGACTTTTGCTTTATCACCTACTCCCTCCATTCCAAACGAGTAAAGTCCACTGACCGATCCTCAAACTTTTTTGGTTATACCATCCCGGTCCCTAAATTTACAAATTGTTTATTTAGGTACTCAAACTTGTTCGGTTAGAGCATCCCAGTTCCTAAAGTTGCAAATCATTCATTTGGGTTCTCAATTTTGTTCAGTTGTGTCATCGTAGTCCCTAAACTCGCAAATTGCCCATTTAGATCCGAATAGACATTGAGTACATAAATAGGCAGCTAGCAAGTTTAAGGACTAAAATGACATAGTCAAACAAGCTTATGAACCTAAACATACAAGTTGCGAGTTTAGGGACCTGACATAGGCAAACAAGTTTGAGAACATAAATGAACGATTTGCTAGTTTAGGGACCCGGATGACATAGTCAAAAATGTTTGAGGACCGCCAACGGACTTTACTCATTCCAAATTATCATACGTTTTGGATTTTCTAGATATATAGCTTTTTCTGTGCATTTAGATATAAATTATATCTAGATATATAGCCAAAGCAATATCTAGGAGAGTCAATACGTCTTGTAAGTTAGAACAGAGGGATCATCACCTAACTTATAAGTTACTTGATTTCCCATAGAACAAAAAGAGAAAGAAAACATATATGCTTAGTTGACCATACCTTTTATTTTAGGTTGCATCGTATTCCTTGCCAAGTAATGGTGTCACGTTGCCTAGTCGCAACTTAAACAGTTTGAGAGAGCTGCAACTGCTCATGTTAGACATGGAAGCTGTCAACCTAGCTGACCTCTACGTGTTCCCCAAGACCTGTCGATGTCCTAATCTGGAAAGGCTCTTTGTGCAGGTTAACACCTTCAACGCCTTCCTAATTTCTTTGCATAATAACCATCCTATATTTTTATTTCATCTACATCTGTGTTCTTATCAAATTGTGATTCTTCTGAATGATTATGGTTCATCTGTGTAGCTCCCGTCCTTCAGTAATGAGCCCGTGGAAGGTCCTATTGATGAGGTGAGGGAAGAGCCACCTCAGGATGGCTTTGACGACCTTGTGATGGTAAAGGTCATGAACTTCAATTGGCGCCCTACTGAGGTGCAACTAGTGAGTTTTTTGTTGAGGAAAGCTAGCTCTCTGCGTAAACTATTAATAGTTTCTCCTAATGTCACTCCGCTGGATTTTCCTGGTGTACAAGAAGCAGACCTTTTTCTTCTGAAAGAAGCTTTAGCCAATGGTAAGATAATGTTGAGTGAGTCTGACGATGCTACAATTCAACCATATCATTCTGAGGCCTTTATCAAATTCTAGTTTTCAATGACAAGGTGAGTCAGAGCCCTATGGCTAGCAATATCAAACTATTAGGGAATTATCCTTTTTGTTGTAAACTCTTATAGATACGATGCATTATGAAGAAACCTATAATGTTATATTCTTAATTTCTTTCTAGAGTGTTAATGCTCGCAAAGTAAAAAATCATGTATTCCAGTTCCAGTATGTGCTTGCATTGCCTTCAGTCCCGATACCATATACATCAGGTGTTGACACATTATCCCTATATATGAATCAGAGCAGCTTCATATTTGATTGGTTTTAAAAGAGAGAGAGTAACTTCATATCATAGCACATACTGCAAGTTTTTCGCTTGCTTGGTAATCCAAAATAGAGTTTGGACCTCCGACAGACTAGCAACGCGTGGCTGGCTAAACAACATCTTCTGTCCACTATGTCGACACACGCATGAAACAGCTCACCACTTGTTAGCTGAGTGCTGCTATGTAAAGAGGATCTGGAACTTGTTAGCGGACTATGTCTCATTGCATCATATAGCAGCCACCAACTGGACTCCAATGAATCGGTACAATGCTTGGTGGACTAATCTAGCACACACATATGATGTGCAGAAAAAGCTTTGAGAACTTCCATTATTCTAGTGGTTTGGGAGATATGGAAAGAAAGAAATCAAAGAGTGCTCTAGCACAAAGAGCTATCTGCCATTTTGCTCTTTGAAAAAATCAAGGAGGAAGCTAGAACTTGGGCAATAGCGCAGGGGCAAAGAAACTATCTAAGATCATGCCTCTCTATGGTTGATCCTTTGTTATTAATAGTTTTTGTTTTTCTTTGCCCTTTATGGTTGTACCTTCTTCTCTAGCATCATCTCATGCCAGTTTGTTCAAATAAAATTTCACAATTTAAATGAGGACGAATTAATTTGTGGATTAGGAATAGTGCGTAAATGTTATATCTTTATCTACTAGAAAGTGTTTATTGGATAAGCAACAAACCTGCATTTTTTCAAATTGCACATGTTGTGTTCCAAGAATCCATGGTGTTAAGTTTTCATTATCTGATCTCCCGTATTAGTAACAGAATTGAAAATTGCTGTTTAACATGTCTTTTAAGTTGTGGATCAGAAATAGTTATGTTTCTCTACTGGAAAGTGTTTACTGAAGAAGCAACAAACCAGTCCCCCCAAATAACAGATACATTGTCGTTTTTCAAGATTCCCAAGTGTTATTTTTTCATTGTCTGATTTGTCTTTGGCATATATAGCATGTCTTTGGCATTCTCTTACTAGATATCTGATATTCAGATACCATAGCAGTTATGCAAGAATCTACATTTACACACACTATCATGGATATTATCATTTATGATTTGTGTAACTCAGTGGACCGAATTCCTTGCTGTAGTTTTCCTTTTGCAACAAATCAGTGCTATAGGAGAGACCTCATATATCTAGATCCATCATGTGGTTAATTTATACAGTCTCACATCCAAAAAAGTCTTTCCCTCCTAGTTAAGTAGTATGAGATTTTCTTTAAGGATTGACCAAGGTCCTTACAATGGATTTTTGGAAAACCTAAAAGCTATTTAGAGAGGCTTCTTGATTTGAGCCTAAATTGAGAGCCCCCAATTTTGAAAACCACATCAATGTAGGAACCAAGGAAATCCTAAAAAGGAAACAAGGATGATGCAAAATCTTATCGAACGAGACTCTGATAGCTTCAACTCTACACCTCTGATGATGACCTCCAGTTCATATTTGGGGTTGGGGGTAGAGTTTGGGGGTTAGGGCCAGGGATGGGATGACTATTGAATGGACAACGATGGTGGTGGGTAGACTGAACAACATGGTGGCGTCACTTTGTCAGGGGTGGTTGTGGATGCTAGATAGGTGTGTCGGATCTTTAATTTGTTGTTAGCGCTGGATGGCAACATATTTGACAATGATGACACCGCTAAATTAGAAGGGACAACAATAAAGGTGTGGGAGTGGGAAGATGGCAACATATCAGGTGCAAACCAACCAACTTGTGTAAACTTGAAAACTACGAATCAAGGCCACTAGATGCTGATCCAATGGATGGGGTGAGAGGTGGGATTATTTTGCGCTTAAACCCCCGGCCATGTGAAATGTGTTGAGCTGTGGAATGTGAAATGTGTTGAGCTGTGAAATTTAGAGTTGTTCATAGAAATTCAGAGCTTAGCATTCAGACGTATCTGAAGAATCCCTCTCCCATTCTCTTTCAGTGGAATGTGCAATTGATCAGGTATTCGGGTGCCCTCATCCAGGCCAGCGGAGCGCCACGGGCGGAGGAGCCCTCACCAGGCCGACGGAGGGCAAGGGGCGGCGGTAGGACACTAGCGCCGGGCGAACCAGGGGCGCACGGCCGTGGCAGCAGCCTAGGGCGACTCGCTGGCGCCGGGCGAACCAAGGTCGTGGCGGCACTGGGGCTGAGGCGACTTCATTGGCGAAGAATCCCTGGGCGGCGTGATCATGGCTCGCTCATGAACGGCTCGGACATTAAAAGAAACCGCCTGGCGCACCGGCATGCGAGGGGGCAGGGGGGGTTTTGAAAAAAAAGGCTGGCAGGTGCGGGGGGGTTAAGCGCAAAATAGTCCCACCTCTCACCCCATCCATTGGATCAGCATTTAATGGCCCTGATTCGTAGTTTCTAAGTTGGTTGGTCTGCACTGATATGTTGCATTTGGAGATAGGAGGAAGGAGATGATTAGGATGAATAAAGAGGGCATCCCCTTATTGGTGCCGAAGGTGATGCTAAGGAGGGCAGCCCTTATGAGGTGATGCTGATGAAGTGGAGGGTGGTGCGACAAGCCAAGGTGGGCAGAGAAAGTCAGGTAATGCGGGATTTTTTTTGAGGCAAGACAATGCGTGATGATTTAACAAAGAAGAAATGCTTTGAGAAGAAGATAAGTCATGTGTGGAAGGGCAGGAGCCCACCTTCTCTATAGGTGTTTTTACGACGGATTACATAGAAATCAACAAACTATCCTCCACCGGCAGCTTGTAGCGCCGTATGAGCATGTCTAATGTCTTGCTTGTAGTTGTACATGACCTGTTCTTCTTTATACTGGTATAGTATCTGTAATAGAAGGCTAAGCGCCAGTGCGCCATACCCGGTACTTTCTCTAGACGGCCATCCGTATAGTGTAGCTGGTCGCTTAAGAAAACGACCTTTTTAATTAATTTATTTAAGAAAAAGAAGCAAAAGGCATGGGCCTGATCAGTTTGACTGGCCCAAGACTCTCAGCGTTGAACAGCCCAATGGCTGCTGGGCAGTGCTGCAGTGCAGCAGCCCGCTTCCCTTTTCGTGGGTGGGGTACTCCGGTGGAGTTGGAGAGACAGGAAGGAAGGAGGGTCTGTGCCGGCCGGGGGGGGGGTGTGCCGGGGGGGTGGAACGCGCGGCAACCCCCAATGGCACTCGAATCGGCCGG
Source organism: Miscanthus lutarioriparius (assembly GCA_904845875.1). Lineage (NCBI taxonomy): Eukaryota > Viridiplantae > Streptophyta > Magnoliopsida > Poales > Poaceae > Miscanthus > Miscanthus lutarioriparius. The sequence goes on from CAJGYO010000018.1 coordinate 10,948,798, forward strand.
TGGCGGCGTTGGCGGAGCGAAGAGGCGGCGGGTGGATGAGCAAGGGCGCCAGCGCATGCAAGTGGTGGCGGGGCCAGAGTCCGCCCCGGTGGTCCGCCTCTCGGAGCTGCCGGAGGACCTGCGGCGGCGCATCCTCACCCGCCTCCCGCTCAAGGACGCCATCCGCTCGGGGGCGCTCGCGCAGGGGTGGTGCGACCTCTGGAAGAGCCGCTGGGCGGAGCCCACCTCCTGCCGCGACATCCACCTCCTCCCCGCCGACAACCCGAGGAAGGTGCTCACGTCGCTGGAGAGCGTCCCGCGCCGGCGCCTCGACCGCTTCTCCTTCATCTCCGACAATGAGATGCTCAGGCCCCCGCAGCTCAAGCGCTTCCTAGCTCGCGTACACCGCCAAGTGCCGCGTTGAGGACCTCCACGTCGAGGTGCGTCGTGGCAAGCCCGGCCTGAGCTTCATCTTCCACTTCCCGCTGTCGAGTCCGAGAAATTTCATTATTTAACCCTGAATTCGCAAGCCTCTTAGAATTTGACATCAAATTCGCAAGCCTTTCAATATTTAACTCTGCGCACGCGAATTGTTTCAATAAGAGGGATTTTTCTCTTCTCCTCTCCTTTCTTAATTTCAATAAATCTTGGGTACTGTTTGGGACACGGGAAAAGACCTTTATACCCCTCTCTACACAAAAGAAGTCTGGGAGAAGATCCGGCTCTTGGCCTATGCGTGCTTGTGCTCTGTCCATACAGGCCCTCCCCAACTCCTCTGTTAGTACAGACCCCCCCCCCGCTACACACATGTGTTGTCAAAGAAAAAACAGCTACACACATGTAACATATATTTGATAAAAATTAATGTAAACAAAGTACAAATTATAATCAAATTTCAAGATAGAAAAAATAACATTAATATAATTTAAGAGTACAGGTTCACTGACAATAGCCATCCATACATTTTAGTAAATAGGTTCAAGTCAATACAACCATACAAACAATTTAAAGAGTACATGTTCACTACAATCATCCAGCCAATTTAAGATTACAGGTTCACAAAGACAAAGGAAACTCATCCAGCCAATTTAAGATCACAAGTTCAAATTGACAAAAGAAACATCCTGATGGCTGGGCATTACAAAAGAATCATCCTGATGGCTGGGCATTACAAAAGCCATTCAAACATCGATCTTCTTTGCCTTCTTTGGAGTGAGTTTTTTCTTCAGACCTAGCCTCCTCCTTGGAGTGGTTATAGCATTACTTGCTCCTTCTCTAGCTTGACTGAATACAATAGGAAAATTGAGTGGTTCAGTACATGAACTAAAATAACCACATACATGTTTAATAAAGTGAATCATTTAACCTTTTTGTCACTGTTCTAGGACTTGTACTAATCTGATTTGTCCCTCCAAATCCAGCCAATGTTATTTGCATTTGGCTAAAAATGAGACAAATGTTTAGAGTAAAAAATGGAATAGTATTCCAAGTTCTAACTCAATGTTGAGTGCATAGAAATTCACCTTCTTGTAACAGCCCCGGGACTAGTGCTAATTTGACTTGTGCCTTCTGGTACTTCCACAAGTCCAGGACTATTATTCCCTGAATTTTCTTGCACTTGAACCTTCTGCCTTTTGGATGAACTAGGAGATGCATCACCTTTGCTACAACCAAGAGGCCTACCTGCCTTTCCTTTCTTGGCCCGACTCTTCCTGTAAATATAAAATAGTTAGTTCAAAATATGAAGCAAGTACAAGTTAGTTCGAAAAAGGCATACATATTTACCTCTTCTTTGTTCCATTGAAAGGGCACTTAGGGGATGTTGATCTATGGCCATGACCTAAGCATTGTTTACACTGCACCTGCCACATGCCTTTGCCTCTGGGCTTATTTCCCTTGTTCTCAAGGCAGCTAGGGGTTCTCAGTTTCTTTTGTCTTCCAGGATCTCTCTTTGTGAGTGGTGGCAACACTTTGAATCCAGGATTCACACGTACCCATTGGGACTTATCAGGTAGTGGTTTGATCACACCACCATAGGCTAGTCTAAAATGGTACACGGAGTAGTATGAGTCAAGGTAATCTTCCATCTTAGGATTTCTATGTGTGGTGATTAGAAGCAAAGCATGTGCACAAGGTTTCCCTGAGACTTGCCACTCCCTACAGGTACATGTGTGATTCTGAATATTAACCACATGTCTTATGATCTTATAGGAATCTGTGACCTCTGTCACCTCTGCTTCATCCCGTCCACCTTCTTTTATTTTCAAGTGACCCAACTGTCGACTCATTGCATATAGTTGACGAACAACTATTGGCAGCATTACATGTCCTTCAAATTTCTCACCAATTCTCCTCCTTCTTGCATAAAGCTCCATGAACTTTGACCTAAGAGTGTCAGCAAGTTCAGCTATGGGAAGGTCCTTGATGTCCTTCACCCAATTGTTCCAAACCTCAGCCACATTATTAGTGATATGATCACACTTTATTGCCTCTGAAAATTTGCTCCTCATCCACTTCAACTTGTGATTGGCTTTCAACCATGGCTCAACATTTTTATTTACAGCATACATCTTGTTCATCAAGTACTCATGGTAATCTGGTTGGAAAGTCCTTGCTGCAGGATACATTCTTCCAAATGCAGGTCCTTGAAACCTCTTACTGAAATTCTTCATGAGATGGACAAAACATTCTCTATGCTCTGCCCAAGGGTATACATTCTTCACTGCATTCTCTAGACCCTTGCAAGCATCTGAACTTATAGCTAGGTGCGGTGGATTCCCAATTGCCTTTTGCAGCTGCTGCATAAACCAAGTCCAATTATCAGTACTCTCACCATCAAAAAACCCAAATGCAACTGGAAACATCCAGTTGTGCCCATCAAGTGATGTAGCTGATGGTAAGTGGCCACTCCATCTACCATTGAGAGTTGTGGAGTCAATACTTAAAAATGGCCGACAACCATTTAGGAAACCATCAATGCTTGGTTTCAAACAACAAAAGAATCTGTGGAAAAATACACCTTCCTCCTTATTCACGACATCTATCTCCACAATACTTCCTGGCATCCTGAGCTCAATCTCTGCCTTGAAGTTGAACAAATAACCAAAACTTTCTTCCCATGTCCCATGAATTTTTTCTCCAGCTATAACAAAACCCATATGCACAGTACCATACCCGATTGTGATATCATATTTGTCCTCCAGCTCTTCTTGCAATTTTTTTGCACCCATGGTTGGATGCTTCATTAGTATGGGGATTGCCTTCTCTGCTACCCAATGGTATGATGCCATCTTGGTCTTCAGTCTCGCAGTAGATGGACAAAAATGTTGTTCCTTATTCAATGTAATCTGTGAAATAGAAACAAATATGTTAGTAATGCAACACACATGCATGAGGACTAATAATGCATAATAAATTAAGTTAGCATATTGCATATAAGTGTTAGTACCCTGACTTGGATTTTATCAGGCATCAACCTTGCTACAATAGACCATGGACAACCCTCAGCTTTGCAGTACCCTCTGAACAAATCTTTGCAAGATTTCTCAGTTCCAAGTTGAAATTTTCCATTTATAGCATGCTGCTTTACTGCAGCCCTGAATTCATTCATACTAGCATATATGGTTCCAGCTTCCATTGGAGGGTCTTCTCTGTCATATAAAGGAGAATCCTCACCAGGTACACGATCATGAACCAACATGTCGGTATCTTGTAGGTCCATATCATCAAGATTTAATTGTGGCCGCCATCCTAGATTGCTCAGCCCTCTCATCCTCTGCCCTGAGGCCAACAAACTCATACATCGCATCTTCATCCATCACAGGAAGTGCGGCACCAATTTGATCTTGTCCAAGAGGAATAATCTCCATACTGTCCCAGTCGATTGCATGAGAAACAAATGCCTCCTTACTTGAATCTATTGGTCCAATGACATTATCATGCCCCACATTGCTTGCTGCTACCTCTGTTACAACTTCTGTAGGTTTGTCCTCAACATCAACAAACAAGAACAGCTTACTGTCACCCATCCTTTCAGAAAATGCACGGAACAGATCTGTGTCATTCAGCAACTTCCTTTCTCCACCACTCATGTCAAACTCATGTACTACAGGCTGTTGGCTACTTCCCCAATTGACCCTAGCTTTCAAGTCATTTTTTAGCATCTCCAAATTATAAGATCGGCAATCCACAACCCATTCATCAGATTTTCATGGCACATCCACAGAGCATCCATCATTGAGCTTAGCAGTGAACTCAGAAAACTGAACACACAACCTAAATGGGCCATCCCGATCGACTCTACCATGTGTACCAACAAAAAAATAAATGAGACACAAAATCAATTTTGTGCCCCTCACCAAGATCAACAGTACTGTAAAATTGAGAAACTGAGAAGGGGATTTTAGGATCGGGCGCTTACTCTGGAGGAGCCATGGAGACGGAGGGGGAGGACGACCTGCTGGCGTCGGAAAGAAAGAAGGAACATGAACATATCAAAGAAAGCAATTCATCACCCACCAGACAAAGACATACACGGGTACCAGCAGAAATCGTACACTGGCTCACCCTCGTTCACCTGAAGGAATGCGCCATAAGAATCTGCAGGGGAAAGAATTGAAACTAAAACAGCAGATTGGAAGTAGAGAATAATTGAACCAACAGAGACAACCAAAGGATAGGCTAAGCATTGAATGCAAGCATTTACATGAATACATGATACACTGCCACATTCGCAACAGCAAAAAACTCAAAACCGAGACGCACCTTCACCTCCGGCCGGCGGCCTCGGCTTGGGCTCCGCAGCACTGCACGCTTCCTCCGGCCTGTCCAACGGAAGAAGGAAATGCCCCACTTTTAGCCACTTGCTGCGCGGCGTAAAGAGAGAGCGTCAACATATCAGAAAATGTAAGCGCGGTTTACAACTTACAAGTAGAACAAGCGGAGGGAGTTATCGTCGGAGCTGGTGAGGAAGGAGGACCCGTCAGGCGACCATTTTATGGAGAGCTCGGCCGCCCTAACCCTAGGCCGTCGGGCCAGGGAAGAAGCGGCGCAGGAAGACGGGCGGGGGCGGCGGAGGGGCTGAAGCGGGGAGATCAAGCGGACAGACGGTCGTGGGCGTTCTCCGGCGGCGGCGGCGCGTCTGGAATGGCGCTTCTCCGCTCTCGCGAGGAGCGGACGGAGAAAGAACTGAAGCCTCTTACTAGTGGGCTTCAGGATAGGAATGAGGAGGTAGGGATAGTTAGGTCATTTTCCATGTCCTGTAAAGTGCCAAAAGATATTAGAAAATAGAAAATTAATAAAAATCCTAGAAATCCCTCGGATTAAAACAATTCGCGTGCATAAGGTTAAATATTGAAAGACTTACGAATTCGATGTCAAATTCTGAGAGGCCTGCGAATTCAGGGTTAAATAATGAAATTTCTCGTCGAGTCCCCTCATCGCGCACCTCTCGCTACGCGGCGTCAGCATCATCAACATGTACTACAAGGGCGCCCAGCCCTTCTACGCTCTCGAGGCCATTCACCTCCACTCCGTCGGCACCTGCGAATCGACCTTCAGGAAAATGATGGCACTGTGTCCCCGCCTCCATACTCTCGATCTGCGCCGTTGCAACTGCTATGACACGTTATGCGGTGCCAAAGCCTTCATCCCGCCGGCGGGGGATAACCTGAGGAGTATTACCGTCGCCAAGTGCCAAGGGGAGACCTGGCTGGATGATTTGGCGCTGCCTAGTCTCCGTTATTTCCGCTACAGCGGCAATTTCGATGTGTTCCCCTTCTTCCTTCCGAAGGACGCCGCACTTGCCGATCTTTAGTATCCCTCATGTCCTTTGAGTTGTGTTTGTGGAATAGAGCACTCCCGATTAATCTCTCCGGTCTCACAATACTCACCGTCTGCAGCAATGCCCTCAAGGTACGCTCCGCCTTAATCCCACCTCTGTGTCTAAGGAATAGCCTTTTCTTCTTTTTTGCTTTGTTCATGGGAACATATAAGATTAGCAATGGAAATTTAACTATGGTCTGCAGCAATGCCCTCAAGGTGCGCTCCTAGTTCATAAATTGTTTGGTTGCTAACATGCTTACATTCTTTTTTTTTCTTTTCATTGACCGTGCCCTTTAGATGGCATCATCCCGATGTACAAAGATGGCCAACTTTCAGAGCATGAAAGAGCTACAGCTGCTCATACTTGGAATGAAGATGGACAACCTAGCTGACATTTATCTGTTCCTCAAGTCTTGTCACTGTCCTAATCTTGAGAGGCTCTTTGTGCAGGTTAGCATTTTCAATGCCTCTCTGAATTCCTTCGCTTAGTAGCCACTATTGTCATTTTATTGATTCTGCATGCATTCTTGTTTATTGAGATGCTTCTTCATGATTGCGGTTAATCTTTGCAGCTCCCAGCTACCTGTGATGTGCCCTTGGAGGATTTGGTTGAAGAGGTGAGGGTAGAACTGCTAGAGGATAGCTTAGTCAACCTTAGAATGGCGAAGGTCATGAACTTTAATTGGCACCGCTTTGAGGTGCGGTTAGTGTGTTTTTTATTGAGGAATTCCCTACATAAACTGCTACTAGTTTCTCCCAATGTTGCTCCGCTGCATGTGCCCGGTGTAGAAGTAGCTGACCTTCTTCTCCTCAACGAAGCTTTGGTCAGTGGACGCGTTATTGTCAGCAAGTCTGACTATCCAACAGCTCAGCCCTTTCATTCTGAGGTCTTTATCGAGGTTTAACTTTATGTGCTATCAATTTGTTGTTGGTCATAATATTGGAGCAATCTACTCTCATGTAGTTAATTGACAATGTATGAAGAAACTGGTACTATCTCTGTAACTTCTTTTCTTAAGTTTAATGAATGGATTCCTGCTCGTGCTTACTTTCTTGTTGTGTTACCATTACTATTTCACATTTCAATATGAAAACGAATTCTTATATCTGGAACTGTGATTATGTGATATGAATATATGATGCCAGTTACCTTTGTTTTTGTTTTACTAGTCAGATATCAGATTGTGTCACTTCAGCCTAGACATTGGGGAGGTACACAATTCATTATCTTGAGTATTTTTTTATTATAAGGTTATCTTGAGTGGTTCTGGGTTTGTTCCCAACATATGTTTTATATAAGATAAGGTTCCAGAAGTAGCCTGGTGAAAAGTTTGAGCTATATGATTGATATATCTTAGATGAAGTGCAGTGCTGATAACAATGCACTTACATATTTGCTGTGGCCGTCCTAATATACCTAGAGTTTGTACTAGAGAATCAAATAAGAAAGACAAACCCTCCTTTGTAACTAAATTTGCATTCAAATGTATCTCCCTCTGCTATCGTTACAGAAACCAAAAAAAACTGTGATTACTTCCTGAGATGAATTATACTGGGATACTGGATTATTTCTGTCTAGATGAGTTGTGATGCTGTAGTTGTCATGATATACCTGGTGTGAGAACTGTGAACTACAGAAGTAACTCAGCAACACAATTTCAATGTTGTCAGCAAAATTTTTATGGCTTACAGATCTTAGTGGTTATGCATCTCCATTTTCTGTTGTCACAGAAATAAAAGATGTGGTTTCTACTTCAAAAGAACCATAGCGTAGAGTATATCAGATTTGTTTCTGCCATTAATTAGATGGGTCACGATCCTGAGAACCACCCTTTTGGCCTGTATCTATTGTGCGCAGTACTTGGGGACCCTGTTTACTTATCTGGTTAGCCCTATTTCTTAGATCTAGAGCTCACATGGTTTCTTTTTCTTTCATTATCATCAGGGTTGGTCCTTGCTGAATAACAAAATAGGATTGCACTATACTGACTATGAGTACATCCTAATTATTATTCTCGGTAATCAGTAGTCACTTGGTAACACCTTGGAACCCTGCAATGTGCAGTTGGAAAAAGTTTTCCATTTTTTTTCAATAGACGCTTCACTGTCACTAATTTTACACATGGATGCATCATGACAGCTTGTCACATTTTATTGGTCTTACCAAGTGATTGTATCAAACTATGTTTGTATTCCTGTAGTGCAACTAAGTCATATACTGTTTTCAGTTTAACAGAAAAAAGAATGCAGTCACATCTTCTAAGTGACACCATATCACCACCTGGTACTTAATTCAGATAACTCAGGGACAGACAATTTTGTCCACAAATGCAGGTCTGAAATTCAGTACTTCATACATTTGTCAAAGACAAAATGAAACTTCTGATACTGTTACATGAACCCCTTTTATTTGCATAAGTTGAAGTTATAATATTTCACTATTATCTCCAATATTACTGCTATAGTTTACGACCAAAGGATAAAGATCATCAGAGGCAATGTCATATGAAGTTCAGTTCAGAAAAGGTACCTATATTACCAAGTAAACTAAAGGCAAAACAACACCAGATCTCCTTATCTGTTTTGTCCTTTCACCAACAGAACAGAAAAAAAAATGCAGTTTAGCAAATTTTTCCCATCCTCTAAGTGGATCTGAAATGTTCAGAGACCATTGTACCTACTCCTTATGCAAGAATGGAAAATCTGCATCTGACTTGTTTATCTTGTGAAGGGCAGACCTGGTGCAGTGGTGAGAGCTGACTCACTGAGTCGCGGGTTCAAAGCAGCCTCTCCGCAGATTTTGCGGGGGGAAGGCTTGCCTCGGTTTTTCCCTTTCCCAGACCCCACTCATGTGGCAGCCTCCAGCACTGGATCTGTCCTTTTTTTTACTTGTTTATCTCGTACTACACCTGTTTCTGCATTAGCATGTGATGAATTTCATGAATCAGAGTTGATAAGTTTATTCATATTATCATGGTATTCATTGCTGTCACTTTCCTTTCAAAAATCATTGCTATTTGGGACTTCATATATATCTTTCCGTCATTTGATTAATTTTGTGCTGCCTCACGGTAAAAAAAAAATGTTGCTGTGTACTCTTTTCAAGTGTGAGCTTTATGCCCGATCATTTCAAATATGGTTTAACAGTTGTCCATCTGGGTGTACAACTTCATCTTGTTTTCGCAAGTGTTTTTTAGATGGGCTACTTACTAGCAAGGCTGCAGACTGCCTGGTTATTGGAAGCATTTTCTCTCTCTTTTATTATGGGAAACAAAAGAAGTAGATTTCTTAAAGGGATAACAAAATAAAAAAGAAAAGTTTTTCTGTACAAGGCTTACGCATGGGCCAAAAGCCCAAACCTGAGGCAGCACGCCTGGTCTGCTTGAGCCGCTGAGCGTCCATGTTTCGGCCCCGAATGGGCCCAGGTCCTTCTCCTTTTACCTACGCAGCGCCTCGGCTTGGCCTTCTGCAGTAGTGAGGGCGGGGAGGGAGAGGAAGGGTTTGGGGTTTCCTCCCCAAATTGGAGAACGAGCGGGAAATGGCCATCGACTCCGGCGGCGGCGGCGGCGATTGCAGCGGCGGCGGAGCGAAGCGGCAGAGGGTGGATGAGCAAGGGGATCGATGCGAAGTGGTGGGCTCGGATGTGGTCCCGATGGACCGCATCTCTGCGCTGCCGGACGAGCTGCGGCAACGCATCCTGACGCACCTCCCCCTCAAGGACGCGATCCGCACGGGGGCGCTCGTGCGCGGGTGGCGCGACTTGTGGAAGGGCTGGTGGGCGCACCGCGCCTCCCTCGAGGTGCACCTCCGCTTCTCCCTCATCGTCGACATCTGCAAACTCAAGTCCTCGGAGCTCCGGCGCTTTCTCGACTACGCCGCGGAGTGCGGCGTCGAGGACCTCCACGTGGAGACGAGCAAGATCACGGTCGCGGACAAGCTCAACTTCCATCTGGCGCTGTCGAGCGCGTCCCTCGCGTGCCTCTCGCTCCGCCGCATCAGCGTCTCCAGTATGTACTACAAGGGCGCCCGGCCGTTCCACGCTCTGACGCTCTCGAGGTCATCAGGCTCCATTCAGTTAACATTAGCCAGGCGGCGTTCCGAAAAATGATGGAGCTGTGCCCCAGCCTCCTCACACTCGACCTGCGCGACTGTGACTGTGACTACTGCTTTTGGAACTTCGACAGATGCTTGGTCATGCCTCAGAACGTGAGGAGTGTTAGCCTCGCGGAGTATGATGGATTCACCCGTCTGAACTGGGTGCCTCTGCCCAGCCTTCGATCCTTCCACTACAGTGGTCACTTCCTCGAGGCCCCCTTCAACATTCCACGCGACGCCGCTCTTGCTGATCTTTATATTTGGTTTGCTGATTCAGTATCAATAAAGTACGATGCCAAAAGGTTGAATAATTCTCTCCCGAAGGATTTATCTGGCCTCAACGTTCTCACCATCTGTTCCAATGCTCTCCCGGTATTTTCTCCTTATTGAATTTTATTTTATATTGTCTTCTTATCACCTAACTTATAGGTTGCTTGATTTTTCAAAAAAAAAAAAAACAAAGAGAACAGATAGTTTTCTTTAGAGTTAAATGCACCAGCCCTCGAACTTGTAGGCGTGTGTCACATAGGTCCATGAACTTAGAAAATGCATTTCTGGGTCACTAAACTTGTTAAGTGGTGCACCGCAGGCCCATATCAGCCACGTGCACATTTTTTGCTGACGTGGCATGCTAATATGACATATAATTTTCATTTAACCCCTCACATCTATTTTTCTCATAAAAAATAGACCCCAGCGCTCGCCGTGCTTAGGAAACACACCGAGCCGACTGGACCACGAGCCTCGCTTCTTTCGTCATGCGATCGCTCTCCGCCACCGTTCCCACGCTTGCTCCACTCTGCAGGTCTCTTCCTCTAGGCCGGCGTGAAAGCGGTTTTGACACGCTGGGGCCGCGCCGCCCGCTCTAGACTCGGACCGGTGTGCGCCCGGTGCACTTCGTCATGCGGGGCAGCTTCGTCCGTGTAGATGAAGTGGAGCATGGCCTGAACACGTCGTGGACCACCGAACCACTCGAAATTGCTTTGTCCCTCTTTGTCCCCGGAGAACTTGGCCCTGAACACCGGCGAAGCGCATGGCGAGCACCGGCACGGATCTTGCGCGTCGAACGGGCAGCTCCTCTCTCCACGGCGGCGGCCACGTCCGCCGACGCTGCGCTTTCTGCCCGAAGAGGACCCTTATAGAACCGGGTGAAGTCGCCCGTCTTTGGATGGCCTCGGCGTGGAGTTCGACCACGATGGGCAGGTAGCACCCCACGCACACCACCGACCCGCCCATTGCTAGTAAGCGTCCGGCCACCCGATGCACGCCGAGTCGCGCGCCATCTTTGGGGTTCTTGTTCCCGTTGCTGTTGCCACATCTGCTGCTGCCGGCTATGCCGCTTCAGGCGCTTCGCCGATGATGCCGCCCGGCGGCAGAAGCCGCCGGCCGACCGGGAGGACATGCGGCCCCTGCCGCGCGTGCGGCGCGGCTGCGTCGTTGTTCTCGTTCGGCGGCTGCTGGACACCCGACCCTCGGCCTCGGCCGGAAGGAGTGCTCTCGCGGCGTCGCTTTGTCCCCTTCTTCAGCTCCAAAGATGGCCGCGGCATTCTCCGGCGTGATCATTTCGCCTGTGAGTTCTCACACAGGGCCGCATCCTCTCCACCGAGTTGGTACCGCTCATGGCCGCTAGCAGATCGCCGGGCAACGCGCCATCTTTGCTCGACGACGGCCGCTTCCGGCTCGGCGGCGCGCACTAGGTAAATCCATCGGCGGTGCAGCTCGTCCATGTAGACGAAGTGGAGCGAGGCCTTCTCGTCTACACCTCCAACCACCGGCATCGAGGCGGGCCGCGCCTGTGGGAGGGCGGAGCAGCACGGGAGGATGCCCCCCCCACGGCGCGCCACTACCGTCACGCACGCACGCACGTAGACACACGAGCGCGGATCATGCCGCGACGCCAACGTGGCCGACGTGCCTTGCGCCGCGGCGACGAGCATCTGCGAGCAGTAGTCTTTCCGCGCGCGCGCGCGCACGCGCGCATAACACATGCACGCATTGCACACACGCTCGGACCGCAGGAGGGGCCAGCCGGCCAGGGCCATATGCTGCTGCGTGCCCTGCCGTTATGAGGTGGTCGTGCACCACCCGGGGGCTGCCGAGCTGGTGGCTGGAGGTGTAGACGAGGAAGATGAAGACGACGAGCATGACGTCCACGACGACGGAGTGGATGTAGCTGGCGAGGAACGTGGCCTTGAGGGCGCCAGCGGCGTGTACACGGCGACGCCGCCCGCAAAGCAGCATGGCGTGACGATGACGTTGGTGGCGAGGCGAACACCAGAACACGGCGGCGCCGCTCGTCCCCCACCGTCGCGCGAACGATCTCGCAGACGGTGTGCGCGTTGGGCGCTTTGCGCTTGATCTCGATGGCCATGACTCGAGCAGGAGCACTGGATGGTGGCGCGCGAAGCAGCGAAAAAGGCCACTCACGCCCGTCATCGCCACGCCACGTTCGAGCTCTGCGAGATTGTTGCCGCCCATGTCCACTGCTCGATTCGACGCGTGATCCATTGATCCATTCCATGAATTCATTAGCTAATTCCAACTGCTAGTATGTGACTGAAACTGAAGACAGACAAATCAAAGGAAATGAGCAAGTTCAAGGAAGTGATCTTCCTCGTCGCCGGCAAGGGCTCAGTTCTCGATCCTAGGGTGTCACCCAAGCAAGGAGGTGATCTTCCTCGTCGCCGGCAAGGGCGGCCGAACCTCAGTAGGGCAGCGACAATTGGGCTCCACCACAGCTCGGTGCCCAAGCCACCGCGCCCAAGGAAGCACCCGCCTTGAGACCGGGAGCGCCGTCACACGGGACTTGGCGAGGGACCCATCTCGGACGCCTCCTCAAAGGCCTCCCACGGCTTGCTCTCCTGCTGCCGCCGCCTCAGCTGCCATGACGAACTCCGCCCGCCCCGGCAGCAGCAGCAGCGCCGCCGCCGCTTCTTCTTGTCGAGCATGGAGCAGTGTCGCTGAAGCCTCCCTATTCGGTGCGTTCGTGAGCAGGGTGGGCGCTGGGGTCTATTTTTTATGAGAAAAATAGATGTGAGGGGTTAACTGAAAATTATATGTCATACTAGCATGCCACGTCAGCAAAAAATGTCCACATGGCTGGTATGGGCCTGCGATGCACCACTTAACAAGTTTAGTGACCCAGAAATGCATTTTCCAAGTTCATGGACCTATGTGACACACGCCTACAAATTCGAGGGCCGCTGGTGCATTTAACTCTTTTCTTTACCGAACCGAACAATTCCTTTTATTTCAGGTTGCATCTTTCTTGACAGATGATGGAAAAAGTGTTCATTTGCCCAATCTCAGCTTAAACAGTTTGAGAGAGCTACATCTACTCATGTTAAAAATGGATGCTGTCAACCTAGCTGACCTTTATGTGTTCCTCAAGACCTGCCAATGTCCTAATCTGGAGAGGCTCTTTGTGCAGGTTAACACGCCTTCATCACCTTACTAAATCTCTTTGCTTCATGACATCATTCGATCTTTTCGCTTCATCTATATCTGAGCTCTTATCGAATTGTAATGCTTCTGAATGATTATGGCTTATCTTTGTAGCTCCTGGAATCTAGATATGAACCCATGGAACGTTCAACTGATGGGGTGAGTGAAGAAGCACCAGAGGATGGCTTAGACAACCTTGTGATGGTAAATGTCATGAACTTCAATTGGCGATGCACTGAGGTGCAGCTAGTGAGTTTTCTGTTGAGGAAAGCTAGTTCCCTGCGTAAACTGTTAATAGTTTCTCCCAATGCCGCTCCATTGGATTTGCTTGGTGTACAAGAAGCAGACCTTTTGCTTTTCAGAGAAGCTTTAGCCAATTGCAAGATAATGCTGAGTGAGTCTGACGATGCTTCAACTCAACCATATCATTCTGAAGTACCAAGTTCTAGTTCTTAGTGACGAGTCTGGTTGGAGCCCTATGGATAGTAATAATACTAGACAATCAGGGAATTATGCTTTTGGTTGTAACTCTTATATATTGATAAAATATGAAGAAACCAATGTTGTCTCCCTACTGTCATGAGTCATGAATATTACTACTAGCAAAGTATTTAAATTGTATGGTATTCCAGTATGTGCGTGATTTGATGTCCTGGTACCACTTCATGTATTGACATATTATCCTTATGAATTGAAGCAGCTCTGTATCATCTGTAAAAAGAAGATGAATTAAATTATGGATGAGAAAATAGTAGTGATAATGTTCTATGTTGGTTTTTTACCTTGATGTATGATTGCTTCGAAGTGGCGAGGTCTGCACTTATATACATGACTTGTAGTCTTGTTCCCAACATATATTTTTTGATATGGTAATTTTTGTAACACCCCAGGTGTTTGTCACCAATGAAGCAATGGGTTTAAGCTCAACCATGGCATGTTAAGTAGTGATGGAGATGTTAGGTTAAACATATGAAAATGAGTCACCACTTAAACTTGGACTATGCACCATTGCTTACATGCTGCCCTTTCTAAAGAGTATGCTTGGGAAATACTGGATGTACTTGTTTCATGTGTCTCGCATCAATATCCATCTATATTGATCCATGAAAAAGTTTCGTGAAGTTTGGAATCAAGAAGTCACATGAAATGATAAGTCATATCTTTGCATGAATTGCTTTATCAAGTGGATGGAAACCTATGAAGTCAACCAAACCTTGGTACCTTGCTCAAACAACTCTACTTGCACTCATGAACAAAAGTTATGAAGGGTTCATGTTGAGCAGGTGGCCAGAAAATGCTCCAATAGATCAAAAAGGGTGATTTAAGCTTTATAGTGATGCTACTTTGACTTGGTTTGAACTGCAACTTAAAGTGTTTGCATGGCAGTGGAACCTAAATAAAAGTTGGAGTCCATGTTATGTACAACAAACTTTATGTTTGGACCAAGAGCTAGATCAGCTTGTAAGCAAGTCAAACCGAGGCTCAAACTTTGAATCAGCAGCTGTTTTCAGCACTTGAAATTTTTCTAAGTCTGGGAACGGGGATTTTAGTTTCAGGTTAGCTTATTTGGTGCTTTGTATCTCCCAAACCAGGCCGAACCAATTCATGAACCTTTAATAGAAGTTGTAGTACTCCCATAGATATACAACTTGTATTACTGACGTTTTTGCTGAAACTGGATGTACTAGGGAGTAGAAGAGGGAGAAGAATGCGGTTTCAGTCAGCCCGTAAATGAACTGCAGAATTCGGTTTTGAGGTACCCTCCTTTAAAGATCCATATTTCCAAATCTAGGCCAACTTAGCTCTTGATCCTTAAGAAAATATTGTTGACCTCACATAGATGTACAACTTTGCCTCTTGTTCCTTGATCACAGGACCACCGGATCGAGAGTTATAGGATGGGAAAGTCGGAGTTTCAGTCGTACTTTCGCGGTGGTATTTGATCAAGTTCATGCAGTTCGGAAATTTTGAACGTGCCCGATTGTTCTGAAGCTTGATGCCGCGTGGCGTCCCAGCTCGCTGTCCATTCGCCACCTTGCCATCGCGTGTCGCTTTAGTAGCCGAGCTCGAGCCCTGTTCCCTCTCTCACTCGCACCCTCTCTGCCTCTTCCTCGCTCTCTAGCGACGCGAGTGCGCCATGGACGCCGCCACCGAGCTTCGCGGCCACCGCTGCTCCCTTCTTCGTCCTCGCAGCCAATCACCGTACAGCCATGTACAGCAGAGCCTCAACCGCAACGCGACCATGGCCCTCCTTCGCAGCCAGCCGACCAAGCTCCAGAGCTCGCCCCGCCTGCTCAGTTCGCCGGCGCCGCGGTTGCACGTGGCTGGACATTCCTAGGCCAATGCCGACCAAGCCAGAGCCCTGTGCGAGTGCGCATAGGCTAGGGCTTGCCGTGGCCTTGCAGCTCGCCACCGGCGCCGTCCTTGCCGGCCGTAACAGCGAGCTCCGGCCATCTCTGCTGCTCTGCTCGAGTTGAAGAAGGAGAAGGGCATCGCTCATCAATTCAAGCTTTTACAGGGGTGTAACTGCAAGGATATAGACTTGAGTGAATAGTGCCAAGAAGGATTGATTCGCTGATCTTTAATTTGTGTTTTCCGCAGGGACCCCGATGCAAGATTTCAATCCCTTTTCTCTGGTTTTTACAGATTTGAATGCTCCACTTTGCAAATTCGTAGTAATTTGTAGAAAAATCGTAAAATAGTAAATGAGGACTTTTTGGAATCCTTGTGAAATTTTTTATGCAGTAGATCTATAATATTACATGTTTTAGTTTAAAGGTTTAGCTGTGAAAATAGATTTATGCAGTTAGGTTTTTAATGCTAGTTGTATTTGTCTTTTTCATAACTGTAGTTCTTTTGCTCAAATAAATGTGAAATTTTTATGGAGTGCTCAAAAGGTAATTGTTGTTGTCTGGTAAAAATTTCAGAAGTGTAGGATTTATATTTTTAGAGTTATAAAAATAACAAATGTACTGTATTGCTTTGCTCCAACCCTGAATAGTCCTGCATGCTTGAATTAATTGGCTTAGTTAAGTTATAAATCATGACTTTATGATAATACATGAGTTGTATTACTTTTATTAAGATTTTCAAAAAGTTAAATATCATGATTTTTGGTTAAGTAGATCTTGAGTTATACTTGCTTAAATCTCTGTGGCTGTTTCTGCCCAATCCCAGAGAGGGTTTTCTTGTTCTTACTATGGGGCCTTCTTAATAGTAGAATTAGCTTTAGGTGTTTACAACAAAGTTGTTTAGAATTTGATAAGCTTTCTAAAAAGTCTAGAACCACAATTATTGGACATGTATAACTCCATTTATAGCTGTTTAAAGTGGCATGTCAGTTTCTGTCTATGTTTTGGACAGAGATGCAATTATTGGATTAATTGACCCTTCTAACTGTAGAATCATCTTAATATGAGAATAGGAAAGTTGTAGGTAATTTCCTAATGTTTTCAAAAAGTTATGGTTCATGTCTTTTGGAGGTCTGGAACTCCAGTTATGCTTCTCTGAAGTTCCTATCAGTTTTCTGTACCACTGCTGTTGGGTTGCATTTGCAGTTTTGCTTGTGCAATTATTTTCGTGGTATAAATGATGTTTTCTATGGTTGTAGTGAATACAAAAGTTGTAGCAAATTTCATGATCTTGCTTGTGTTCAACTTATAAGGCCATAGGCCTGATAGTGTAGGAGTTACATGACTTTTAAGTCTTCTGTCAGGTTTTGATTGTATTCTGAGCAGATCTGAAAGATGCTAGTGTTTGATCTAGTTAGGGTTTGAATGAGCTTTTGGTGATAATAACAAAGTTGTAGATAATTCATGTATCTAGCTTATGTTAAAATTTGGTGGTATTTAATTTTGTGGTTTGTGAGTTATGCCTGTTTAAAGTTAGGTTACAGAATTGATTGCTCTCTGTCAATTGTGGACCAGTTTCTGTAAATGGGTATATTTGACTTAGTTAACTTGAGAATCATGCTAAGATGATTAAAAATGAATTGTATACAATTTCATAAGCTTTCCAAAATGTCTTCTTGCAAGTCATTTGGATTTGTGTAACTCCAGTTATAGCTAAATCTTGTAGCAGCTGTTTGCATGTCTAGAAATTGGCTGATTCCAATTATAGTGTTTGCTTGTATATTGCTAAGTGTGACTAATGCCTTGAATGATAACTGAGTTAGAGCATCTGAGATCTTGGGAAACTTGTGTCATGCTTGGTGTTGTCGTCTTCTTTGCCATCTTAGCATGATAGATTGTGTGATGTTTAAGTTAAGCATCGCAAAGTACTTAAGTGTGTTAGTGTAAACTATGCTTGTCTTGCTTGCTATTTTGTGATGCGTCTCATGGTACTCTTCTTCATATTTATGCACTTGTATATTACATCTCATCTAGGTACGCTAGATGCACCACGTGAAGGATGCGATGTTGGAGCCAAACCCGAAGATTTGGTTTGGTAGATATATCCCGAAGATGGAAGGACTAAGCAAGTGCTAGGACCGGAGATGTCACCATGACGGTGCAAGCTAACTGAACTGACTTGTGTCGGATCCCAGGCAAGCCCCGGAGCATATTGAGCCTCTTAATTTCCGAAATGCAGTTAAAGTATTATTGTTACACATATATATATTGTTGCATTAAGTTTAGGTGTTGGATACAAACACTTGCTGCATTGGTTATCCAATCCTTGTCCAGATATTGATACCCTAAATCCTATGTAGCTCAGGCTCGTGTAGTGCTTAGCCCTGCTTAAACACGGTAGAAGTCAGGTGATTTCCTATCACCTGCGAGATATAGGAATATACATATGGCACGGTTGACTATATTTGTTATCGTGGAAAAGAACCTGTCTTAATTTGAAATGAAGACCGGGCGGAGGCTTGCCGGTTTGTAGTGACTCCGTCTGTGTCGCTTAAGGACTGAATCTTGGAGCCTTTCCTGTTCATGTTGAACGCATGCCTCTCTCTTAGTTGGTCGGGTCTGGAGACCGACCACGAAGCCGAGTAGCTCACCTCAGGCCGGGAGTCGATAAGTATAAAGTGTGCCTCAGAAGGGAGCCGTAGGCGTGAGTCCAAGGGCAGGTGATTTAAAAGTCCTGATCGTCCTGGCAGAAGGGTAACCCCTGAGAGTGCTGGCGCTGATCGAACCCGCGAATTTGGTTCCTGAGTTGTCCCAAAGGTGACCCACGGCTACCCTTGCAAAGTATGCCAGGGTGAGAGCTAGGAATACCCCCTCAGTTGAGTTGAAATTCGATTCGAGTCGCCATTTCTCACCGGTTAGTGAGAACTTGACGGGCTTATCTCCAAAGTAGATACACTAAATAACATAATGGTTCAGAAATGATGATATGATGATGACAGTCTTATTATACCTGCTATGGTTAATATTGATTGCTCCTAATAAGTGAGTGCTCTAGTACATGTGCTAATCTAATGGACAGGTAAATGATGATAAGCTTGATGCTAAGTTTAAATTGGTCACTATATTCATAAGCTCTTTTATGCAACTGTGTCAAGCTAGCCCACCTCATAAGCCTTGCATGACCCTTGGTGTCTTTTATTTCTGGTTTTGACGGGTAAGTCTAGCTGAGTACCTTCTCGTACTCAGGGTTTATCTCCCACTTGTTGCAGATGACCAGTTCTACTTCGGTTGCTGCAAGTATTGCCTTCTCCCGGCTGGGGATGAAGACTAGACCGTTGGGCGCGGTCTCTCCTAGTTCTCGTACCTGATAATGCTTTTGTAGGGCATGACTAAGATCTGGCAATGTATTTGAAACTATGAAGTTATGTACTAAACTATGTTGCTTCCATAAATTTGAACTTGGTTTGTAATATTTTATTCGCACTCTGATGGATGTAATCCGGATGCCACTTGTGAAATGTTGTAATGAATGATGTGTTGTGTTGAATCACTACGGTCTTGGTTTGTATGTCGAGAGTTGTTTGAAATCCTTCGTGATTTTCGGACTACCGGGATTATGGGAGCTTAAGTACAGGAATTTGATCACTTCGGTGATTGTTTTTGTACTTACGTTCTTATAATTTGGTCGGTTCTGTTACAATTTTTAGGAAGTGGATCGATATAATCATGTGTTGTGATGTTATGGTCCCATGGAATGTGAACTAGAGAAGTATTTAACAACAAATTTTCTGTTAATAAATGTAAATGGTTCTCTATCTCCCTTTGCTATGGACCAAAGCAAAGTATGTGATTTCTGCCTCAAATAAGGTGCAGCGGATGAGAAATTGAATTGTTATGCTAAAACCACTATTTGGAGCTTTGTGTCTACTCTATGTAGTAGCCATGTAGGGCGTCTGTGTACGTTCTTTTGTGGGTGTGGGTGGGTGGGGGGAGGGGTTGGCTTCTCAGCCGTATTTACTGTTCTTCAATGTTTACTTATCTGTCTTCTTGTTTTCTTGTCATCTATCGAGGCTAAGTGCTATGGCATCTCCGTTCTCCAATGTTTAGATGCCATAACACTTAGTGTTAAGGAATCCACATCATATCAACTTGTTGATCTGTTAGTTGCTGGTACTTTGTTTTTGCATTACAGAGTGGTGAATTTCTTGAATCAAAGTTCAGAAGTTTAACATCACCATTTCCATTTTATGTTACTTAGTGGTTTAAATGCATTGCTGTACGTAATCTTCCTTTGGGAAATCATTGCTATTGAGGATTTCACACACTTCATTCCATCATTGGAGGCAGCCTAATGGTCAAAAGTCAAAATTGTTGCTGTGTGTGGACTCTGTTCAAGGTTCAAGGATGAGCTTTGTGTATAATGGCCCCGTTCGCTTGTCTTAAATTTGGCTTGTTTGGCTTATTTTTTTAGCCGGAACAGTATTTTTCTCTCACAACAATTCAGCCGGAACAGTATTTTTCAGCCAGTTTCAGCCAAAGTTCAGACCAGCGAACGGGGTCAAAGTCCGATCATTTCAAGTATGATTCCAAAGCTTTGTCCATCTCGGTGTAGTAGTAGAGCTACATCTTGTTTTTGCAAAACCTTTTTCCGATGGGCTACTGAGTACTGACCAGCAAGGCTGCAGGCCGCCTGGTCATTGGAAGCAATTTTTTTTCTCTTATTATATGGGAAAAACAAAAGTACGGAGTAGTTTTCTTAATAAAGGGTGAATAAAATAAGAGTTTGCCTGTACAAATACAAGGCTTACGCATGGGCCAAGAGCCCAAAACTCTGGCAGCACGCCTCGTCCCCCTTGAGCGTCCATGTTTCGGCCCTGTATGGCCCAACTCCTTTTCTAACCTCGCAGGCTCGCAGGTTCACAACACCCAGCGGCGCATCGGTTCTGGGTTCTGGACTTCTGTGTGGGTGAGGGGGGCGGGGAGAAGGAGAAGGGTTTCCCCAAATTGGGGACGAGCGGGTAATGGCGATTGACTCCGGCGGCGGCGGCGGCGGCGGCGGCGGTGGCAGCGGCAGCGGAGCGAAGAAGCAAAAGGTGGATGAGCATTACCGATGTGAGGCGGCGGGATCGGATGCGATCCGCGCAGACCGCTTCTCGGCGCTCCCTGACGAGCTGCGGCTGCACATCCTGACGCACCTCCCCCTGAAGGACGCCATCCACACGGGGGCGCTCGCTCGCGGGTGGCGCGACCTGTGGAAGCGCCGGTGGGCGCACCGCGCCTCCGTCGAGGTGCACCTCCGCTCCCGCGACGACCTGCGGAGGGAGCTGGACGCCCTGGCGCGCGAGCCGCGCCCGCGCCGCCGCCTCGATCGCTTCTCCCTGATCGTCGACATCTGGAATCTCAAGTCCTCGGAACTCCGGCGTTTTCTCGATTACGCCGCCGAGTGCGGCGTCGAGGACCTCCACGTGGATACACTCCAGGGCACGACCGCGAGCAGGCTCAACTTCCACTTGCCGCTGTCCAGCCCGGCCCTCGCGAGCCTCTCGCTCCGCCACATCAGCGTCTCTAAAATGTACCACAAGGGCGCCCGGCCATTCCACGCTCTCGAGGTCATCCGGCTCGCATCGGTCTCCTTCCGCAGGGAGGCTTTCAGAGAAATGATGGCGCTGTGCCCCAGCCTCCTCACTCTCGATCTGCAATGCTGCAGCTGTAACGGTTTGGTGTTCGACAGGCTGCCGCCGAACCTGAGGAGTCTTACCATCGCGGGCTGTGATAGGATTACCAGTCTGGACTTCGTGCGTGTTCCTAGCCTGCGCTCCTTCCGCTACAGCGGCTGCTTCTCCAACTTGCCTTTATCCATTCCACGCGATGCCGTGCTTTCTGATCTTTATATTCAGTTATATGACTCAGTAACGATGAAAGAGTGGCATATCGATAAGTTGAGGAAATCTCTCCCGAAGGATTTATCCAGACTCAACGTTCTCACCATCAGTTACAAAGCCCTCACGGTACTTTCTCCGAATTCGATCTTGCTTATTATTTCTGGTCTTCTTGTCACTTAGGAGTAACTTTTAGTTGCTTGATTTCCATAAATATGAAAGAAACAAAAATCATGGTTTCCTAACCTAACCATGCCTTTTATTTTAGGGTGCATCTGTCTTGTCAGATGATGGGGTCAGTGCCCAATTGCCCAATTTCAACTTACATGGATTGAAAGAGCTACACCTACTCATGTTACAAACGAAAGCTGTCAACCTAGCTAACCTGTATCTGTTCCTCAAGACCTTCCAGTGTCCTAATCTGGAGAGGCTCTTTGTGCAGGTTAACACAATCAATGCCTTTGTAATTTCTTTGCTTCATAGTCATCCTGTCTTTTTGACTATGGTTCTTTGTAGCTCCCGGCATATAGATTAAAGCCCACGGAAGGTTCTATTGATCAGGTGCGGGAAGAGCCACCGGAAGATGGCTTAGACAACCTTGTCATGATAAAGGTCATGAACTTCAACTGGTGCCCCACCGAGGTGCAGCTAGTGAGTTTTCTATTGAGGAAAGCTAGCTCTCTGCAGAAACTGTTAATAGTTTCTCGCAATGTCACTCCAGTGGATTCGCCCGGTGCACCAGAAGCGGACCTTTCGCTTCTCAAAGAAGCTTTGGTCAATGGCACGATAATGTTTATCGAGTCTGATAATGCAGCA
Organism: Miscanthus lutarioriparius; assembly: GCA_904845875.1. Lineage (NCBI taxonomy): Eukaryota > Viridiplantae > Streptophyta > Magnoliopsida > Poales > Poaceae > Miscanthus > Miscanthus lutarioriparius. The sequence goes on from CAJGYO010000018.1 coordinate 10,971,185, forward strand.
ACTCAACCATATCATAAGGCCTATATCAATCTATAGTGCAGTCACCAGTCGAATCAGAGCCCTATGGATAGTAATACTAGCCTATCAGGACATTAACATTTTGGTTGCAGTTCTTACTGAGAAAATTGTAAGATATCAAGAAACCAATGTTGTCTCCTTAATTTCTTTCTTGAATATTACTCCTAGCGAAGTATTAAAAATGCATGGTGTTCCAATATGCTCTTGCTTTGCTGTCTTGGCACCACTCGCATGATGTATTTGGCATATTAATATTATCCTTATGATGATGAATCGGAGCAACTCTGGAGCTTCATATTATCTTTCACAACTCAAACGAATATGAGTTAAGTTGTGGATCACACTTCTCCTATATTTTAGGTGCCTTGAGTTTTCGTTGTTGTTCAGGCTGCATGTAAATTTTTCATTGTTTATTTGGCTAATAGAAAAAAAAGTATGACTTTTGTCTTGTGAGTTGTCCTTTTAATTATACTTGTTGATTGTATAAAATTGGTGCCTGCAAATTCATGCACCTGAAATATAGCAACTCCCATAATGATGTGTTATATCTTATCGGTTATGTTTCTTGTTGATATTTACCTTGAGGTATCAGATTGAATCAAAGTGAAGAGGTCTGTACTAACTTTCATGGCCTGTAGTCTTGTTGCCAACATTTTTTGATATGATAACTTTCAAGAAGTAGCCTGATTGATAAACAGAGTGCAATTCTGATAGTGATGGATTTAATCATCTGTTGTGATTGCCATGGGTTGGGGTGCGAACTAGAGAAGCAAACTTGGTTACAGAATTCTGTTGTCAATGATTTTTCATGGTTTATGGTTGCTAATTGAGTAATGGTTCTCTATCTCCCTTTGCTATGCACCGCATGGAAAAAGGGATTTCTACTCAAATATGTGTAGCACATGGGAGATTGGATAACTTTATGTCATTAAATAGATGAATTGTGATACTAAATTGCTCTTTGGAGCTTGTTGTCTACTTTAAGTAACATTTTTTTTTGTTGGGGTGGGGTGGGGTGGGGGGTGGGGGGCAGCTTAGCCATATTTCTTTGTTATATTTATAGGTACCCTGCACTGTTTACTTTTCTGTGTTATTCGTTTCTTGTTAAGGCTTTCAATAATTATCAAAACACTTCTGAACATTATAGCTAGTGCACCTAGCACACTTTATAATTATAATTGAGCTTTGTGCCTCTTAAATATGAATGTGGGCAGAGAATCTGATATCATTGTTTTTTTTATGTAATATTTCTACTCATGATGAAGCCATTTCTTCATTGTGTTGCCGCTACCAGGACCGGCTACCTTTATGTTTCGGGCCTGATGCCCTGATGCTTCAGCAAGTGCATGGTACTATAAAAGAACCAGAAGTCGAGCTTGCTTTTGCAGTCAAATTGCGCGTGCTTTTCTTGTCTATACATGAGCATCAGTTCAAGTTACAGTTATTTTCTGCTTAAGTCGAGCTGGTACTGCATGCAAAGTTCAATGACCTATTGTACGTACTTAATAAAACTTTATCGGTATGTTTGAACAAATACTGAATCCATGAATCGCAGAATCAATGGATGCTGACAGCAATCTTTTATATGGAGCAGTAATTCTCTAGGTTCCATTCAGCATAGGTGCATTTAGGATTTTGAACAATGCACATATATAATTATTAGAAAAATATTTCAGATATATAGTAGTGCTAAACATAATACAATGCAGCCAGGCTCAATTAGTCAATTATATGAGGATATTTTTTATGGTTGATTGATACCTCAATTATATTAAAATAACTCAGGGAGACAAGGACAGACAATTTAGTCACCTGCAGGACTAAAATTCTGTACTGCATACATTATTGAAAAATAAAATGAAAGCTGGCTCAGTGTTGAACACCAGTTTTGATATTATTGTTAACTCAACAACTTTAATTTTCATAAGTTGATAGGATAATATTTAACTAGTATATGTTAGTACTTTGGTTTCTGTATTACCGAGTGGTGAATTTCTTGAACTAGAGTTCAGAAGTTTATGCATACTATCATTGGTACCAATACCATCTTTTCTTTTTGGTGTTACTTAGTCTATTATATTCATCATCTGATTAGTTTTATGTAGCCTCACGGTCAAAAACTGTTGCTGTGGAGTCTCTTCATGTATGAGTTTTATTTATTATTATATTTTGCATGATCGTTTTCAAGTGTGATTCCGAAGTTTTATCCACCTACTGTAGAGATGCATCTTGTTTTGCCCAAGTACTGACTAGCAAGAATCCAGCCGTAAGAGTTTTTTTTTCTCTTTTATTATTTCAAATAAAAGAAGTATTCTTAATAATGGGAAAATAGAAGAAAAGAAAACGTTCATACCAGTACAAGGTTTATGCATTGCGGCATGGGCCGAAAGCTCAAAATTAAGTCCGCACTCCGTGGGTCTGCTTGAGCGTCCCTGGGCATCAGTTTCGGCCCAGTTCAACAGTCCATCTCTTTTTCGATAGCAGATCGAGGGGACAGAGGGTTTTCCCAAATTGGAGAACGAGGGTGATGGCGATCGGCACCGACGGCGGCGCCGGCGTCTGCAGCGGAGGCGGAGAGAAGAGGAAGAGGGTGGATGAGCTTGGGGACCGATGCGAAGCGGTGGATCGCATCTCCGCGCTGCCGAACGAGCTGCGGCAGCACATCCTGACGCACCTCCCCCTCAAGGACGCCATTCGCACGGGGGCGCTCGCGCGCGGGTGGCGCGACATGTGGAAGGGCCAGTGGGCGTACCCCGCCTCTGTCGAGGTCCAACTCCGCTCCCGCGACGCCCTACTGAGGGAGCTCGACGCGCTGGCTCGCGAGCCGCGCCCGCGTCGCCGCCTCGACCGCTTCTCCCTCGTCGTCGAGACCAGCAAGCTCAAGTCCTCGGAGCTCCGACGCTTCACCGAATACGCTGCCGAGTGCCGCGTCGAGGACCTCCACATCGAGATGCGGAAGAGCAGCAAGCTCAACTTCCACCCGCCGCTATCGAGCCCGCTCCCGCGCGCCTCGCGCTCCGCCGCATCAGCATCTCCAGCATGTACTACAAGGACGCCCAGCCGTTCCACGCTCTCGAGGTCATCCGGCTCTACTCAGTACCCATTAAGGTGGGGTTTGACAAAATCATGGCGCTGTGCCCAAGCCTCATCACTCTTGACCTGTGCGGCTGCCATTGTGACTTCAAGAGACGCTGGACCATCATGCATTGGAACCTGAGGAGCGTCACCATCGTGGAATGCGACGGATACACCAGAGCGAATTTGGCCTGTTTGCCTAGACTTGGCTCCTTCCGCTACAGTGGCGACTTCCTCGAGATGCCGTTCTTCGTTCAAAGCCACACCGCGCTTGCTGATCTTTATATTCGGTTTACTGACCCAGTAAAAGAGGTTAACCATAAGTTGAAATATTGTTATTTCCCAAAGGATTTATCCGGCCTCAACGTCCTCACCATATGTTGCAATGCCCTCCCGGTATGTTCTTTGTATTGGATTTTATTTTATCTGGTCTCCTAATCACCTTGCTACAAGTTGTTTGATTTTATAAAAAATAAAAATACAAAGGTCTTTTAACCTAATCATGCCTTTTTTTTAGCTTTTCTCTTCGTTGCCAAATATTCGACCAAGTGCCCCAAGGCCCAGCCTCAACTTACACGGTTTGAAAGAGCTACAGCTCCTCATGTTAGAAATGGAAACTGTTAACCTTGCTGGCCTCTATGTGTTCCTCAAGGCCTGCCAATGTCCTAATCTGGAGAGGCTCTTTGTGCAGGTATACCTTCAATGTTTTCTAAATTCCATTGCTTCATAGTCATCCTGAGATCTTGTCTAATTGTAATGCTTGTGGATGATTATGGTTCATCTTTGTAGCTCCCAACATTTAAATATTTGCCCAAGAAAGGTTCTGTTGATGAGGTGAGGGAAGAGCCACCGCAGGATGGCTTAGAGAACCTTGTGATGGTAAAGGTCACGAACTTCAATTGGTGCTGCATTGAGGTGCAGCTAGTCAGTTTTCTATTGAGGAAAGTTAGCTCCCTGTGGAAATTATTAATAGTTTCACCCAATGTCACTCCACTGGATTTGCCCGGTGTACCAGAAGCAAGCGTTTTGCTTCTCAAAGAAGCTTTGGCCAGTGGCAAGATAGTGTTTAGGGAGTTTGATGATGGTGCAACAGAACCGTATCATTCTGAGGTTTTTACCAAGCTTTAATTGTCAGTGATCAGTCAAGTCAGAGCCCTTTGGATAGTAATAACTATCTGTTCACTATCCTTTTGGTGGTAGCTCTTATAGATAATATATGAAAAGCAATGTTTTCTTGTTAATATCTTTCTTCAATATTACTACTAGCAAAGTTAAAATGCATGGTATCCTGTCCTGTATGTGCTTGCTTTCATGTCTTGATACCACTTGCATCTTGTATTTGCCATATCATCCCTATGAATTGAAGCAGCTTTGTATCATATTTAACAATTCAAACAAAGATGAATGAAGTTGTGGATCAGACATATTGATGATGCTATATGTTGTCCCCTTGTTGGTCTTCTTCCTTGTTCATTTGTTACCTTGAGGTATCAGATTGCATCAAAGTGGAGAGGCTTTTTCTTATTTACATGAGTTGTAGTCTTTTTGCCATTTTTCGATATGGTAATATTCAGGAAGTTGCCCTATTGATATACAAAGTAGCAAAGTGCAATGCTGCTAGTGATGAATTTAGTTGGTTGTTGTGACTTCTATGGAGTGTGAACTAGAGAAGCAAATTAGTAACATAATTCTTTGTTATCAATAATTTTCATGATTTATGGATGCTAATCCCTTTACTATGGACTAATCAAGAAATGGGATTTTACCTGAAATAAAGCTAGTGCACGGGAGATTGGATATGCTTCCATCATTCAATTGTACCTTGTAACTATGAAAGAGGGCTGAAAAATCAAAGATTATCGTCTCTTTTCTCTTTATTTTTTGAGTGAGAACATCTCACAGTTTCAGTAGGAAAGAGTGAAGATTTACCTTGGAACTCAACCATGTCATTCTGAAGTATCAAGTTTTAGTTGTTAATGACGAGTCTAGTTGGAGTCCTATGGATAGAATACCAGACTATTAGGGAATTATCCTGTTGCTTCTAGCTCGAGCCCCGTTCGGCTTACCCCATATTCGGCTTGTTTTTTCAGCCGGAACAGTGTTTTTCTCTCACAACAATTCAGCCAGAACAGTGTTTTTCAGCCAGTTTCAGCCAACATTCAGCAAGCCGAACAGGGATTAGTGATAATGTTATATGTTGTTGGTTTCTTGCCTTGAGGTATAAGTGCATCAAAGTGGGGAGGTCTGCACTTATTTACATGACTTTGTAGCCTTGTTCCCAACATATATTTTTGATATGGTAATTTTCGAGAAGTAGCTTGATTGATATACAAAGTGCAATGCTGATAGTGATGGATATAATTATCTGTTGCGACTGTCATGGTCTCATAGAATGTGAACTTGAGAAGTACGTATTTGGTAACAGTTTTTCTGTTAATAATTTTAAATGGTTCACTATCTCCCTTTGCTATGGAAATTATGTGAGCTTGTGTCTACTCTAGTCCTGTGGGGCGTATGTGTACGGGTGCGGGGGTGTGGGTGTGGGTGGGTGGGGAGGGCTTCTCGCCGTATTTCTTATACCTGTTCTTCAATGTTTACTTATCTTTCTTATTGTTTTCTTGTCATTTATCAAGGCTCTCAATAATGATGTTTTCTATTTTGAACATCATACTTATCATCTGAAAGAATGAAAATCTTCCTATTCAAGTCTTTATTTACTGCTGGATTTGTTTATGCATCCAGTGTGGCACAATTTATGTCAATTTTTCAAGGTTTTCCCCCTGTATGTTCCTTTTAGTTTGGTGCTTTGCTTTCTGATTACTTATGATAACTTAGTGACTGACAATTCAGTCCACCAATGCTTGACTAAAATTCAGTACTTGAAACATTGTCGAAAAATAAAATGAAACTAGCTCAGTCCTAAACACTACTTTTTATTTGCTACGTGAACACTTCCATTTACATAAGACTGATGCCATAATACTTCACTAGTATCTCCGACGTTCAGATGCCGTAGCACTTAGCATTAAGGAATCCACATTAATTTGTCGATCTGTTGGTTCTTTTGTTTCTGCATTACAGAGTGGTGAATTTCTTGAATCAGAGTGAATTTCTTGAATCAGAGTTCAGAAGTTTATGCATACAATTATGGAATCATCATTTCCATTTTGTGTTACTTAGACTTAGTGGTTTAAATTCATTGCTGTAATACTCCTATGAAAAATCATTGCTATCGGGGATTTCACACACTTCTTTCCATCATTGGAGACAGCCTAATGGTCAAAACTGTTGCTGTGTGTGAACTCTATTCATGTATGAGCTTTATATGTATAATGCCTGATCATTTCAAGTATGATTCTAAATTTGTCCATCTGGGTGTAGACCTACATCATGTTTTTGTAAAACCTTTTTTCGATGGGCTACTGACTAGCAAGGCTGCAGGCTGCTGGTTATTGGAAGCGTTTTTTTCTCTTATCATGGGAAACAAAAGAAGTCGTTTTCTTAAAGGGAGAGTAAAACAAAAATAAAAACTGCCTGTACAAGGCTTACGCATGGGCCAAGAGCCCAAAACTCTGGCAGCACGCCTGGTCTGCTTGACTGTCCATGCTTCGGTCCTGAATGGCCCAGCTCCTTTTTTCTCGCCGCAGGCTCGCAGTCGCATCACCCAAAATTGGTGCATCGGTTTCTAGAGTGAGAGGGAGAGGAAGACGAAGGGTTTTCTAGAGGAGCCTTTTAACTGTGTGCCATTATAAAAGATGATTCTGGTTTACAGGTCACTAAAAAGTTCGAACGCACCCTGATGTCATGACGCTAAACTTTCTTTTCTTCCATATCATTCCATCCACTTTTAACTCTAACGGTGTTAAATTGCGCTGGAAAAAGTCTAAATTACCCTTAGTTCTACTGGTATGAGTGTATGAGATCTTTTAATCTTAGCCACAAATCTAGAGATGAACGGTGAAGGTTAATTACCAGTATAAGTGTATTTCTAAAGTATTTCTGAATTTATTTTTCTAAAGGAAAATGGTTGTATAAGGTGTGGGCATGACTTCACGGTGAGGTCATCAAGCTAGCTAGATCGACATAGCAAGGCATGGTTCTGCTCCGCTGCTCGTTCCGGCCACCCGCGCGGCGTTGCACGCGTGCGGGCTGGGAAGGGTTGTAGGGGTGCTGCGCCTAGATCGGCCGGCGGTGGGATGTGGGTGCCTGGCTCGCACCGTGGCCGCCGCTCAACGGGAACGCCGGAGGCGGCGGGCACAACGCCGTCACCAGGCACATCATGGCGTCGCTCAAGATCCCGACGACGAGTACGCCATGGTGTGCACCGCCAACAAGACCATCACGTTCCGCCTCCTCGCGGAGTCCTACGCGTTTCGGCCTGGGAAGCAGCTACTCCCCGTGTACGACTACGAGAGTGAGGCCGTGGCCGCCATGGCCGACAGCGCGCGCTGTCGGGGCGCCAAGGTCACCTCCGTGAACTTCGCCTGGCCCAACATGAGGATCCACGGCACCGACCCCCTGCAGTCTGACGCGGTGGAGAACGGCGACGCCCATGCCCCGGAGATCCGCGAGGTCGACAACACGGCAGAGAACGGCTTCTACTCAGAGGAACCCAGAGCAGAGAACGGACACGAAATAGAGCGGCTGGCCAAGCAGGAAGAAGACAGAGAGAGTGTGATGGAGGTGGAGTGCCGGGGACTGGACCACACGGACGCGCTGGGGCTCATCGCCATCGGCAACCGGCTGCGACTCATATGCGAAGGGGTCCTTCCACTCGCGGTAGTCCTAGTAGTCGACGTGGAACGCCAGCACCACGACGGCGGCGCCATCCCCGGAGTCCTGCGCCAGCCGCGCCGCCACGACGTCTGCCTCGAGCGACGCCCCGCACCCCTGCGACGCGAACAGCTCCACCAGCATCGGGCCCGGGGCCACCTCCTGGTGCTCGCCCTCGGTCGTGGTCGCGTCGTCCGGCGCTAGCGCCGTCGGGCCGCCCCAATGCCCAAAGCATGTCAGCAGCCGCGGCGCCATTGGTGGGGTGGTGGTAGCTATGTCGTAACCAGCTAGAGAGCGAGCGAACTGCCGTGCGGCAGTGTCGGTGTTTCGAGTAAACACCGATGAGTAAATTTATTTATTGCGTGTCTGATTTGGATGGTGTGCTAAAAAAGATATAAGGTTTATACTGGTTCGGGCAGAATGTCCCTACGTCTAGTTCGTGGCTGCTGCTCGTGTTATTAGCACTAAAAAGTTCGTTGTAAGGGTTACAAATGGGCGAGAGAGGGACAAGTCCCAAGTCTCTGATGGAAAGGTCGAATGGATGCTGAGAGCTCGGTTGCTGCTCAGCTATGTGTGATGTGATGCGTGATGTCTTTAATCGATTCCCTTAGTGGGGTGCCCTACTTTCCCTTTTATAGGCCAAGGGAGAGCAGGGATTACAGATGGGAGAAAAAAGAAAAACCAGAGGCAAAAGAGGTCCTTCAAAGATGTCGGGTCTTCCTTTTCCTCTGTGCGGGCCCCGCTGACATGACAGGCGGTGCCAGGGATAGCTCCATGCTGGGTGCATGTCCGCTGATCCTGATAGGGCCACGCTAGGCGTCTGTCAGCTGATGATGTCATATCCTGGTATTTGTCAGCAAGTTCTCACGTCCCATCCCGCCTCGGCGGGCGGCGCGACGGACCAGGGTGCTGATCCACAGCCATATAGGGACCAGACGACACAGTGACCGCACGTCCATTACTGCAGGTGATGCGAGTTTCCTCCTAGACTATAGTGGTTGTCGTGAGCTTCCGTCAGGATCCGTGCCCGAGGGCAAATGGCGACGCCCACAACACTGTAAGACAAATGTCGGCGCCTACAACACTATTTGGGCTCTAACATGCCTAGAATGTCTCAAAGCGCCCTTCTTGTCATATCCTAACAGTACTTTCCTGCAGGCGTGTAGGATATGGTCCTCAGTATTGCGGTTGACTTGAGTGCCCTGCCTTATCTACGCGCGTCGTTAGGAAGGAGTCGCGCGCACACGTCGAGCGAGGCGGAGCCCCCCTTAGGAGCCAGGCGAGGCGGAGCCACCCCTCATGGGTCGGGCGAGGCAGAGACAGCCCTCAGACGTCGAGTAAGGCGGAGCCAACCCTCAGGGGTCGAACGAGGTGAAGCCAGTCCTCGGACGTCGGGCGAGGCGGAGCCATCCTTCAGACGTCGGGCTAGGCGGAGCCATCCTTTAGACGTCGGGCGAGGTGGAGCCATCCTTCAGACATCGGGCGATGCGGACCCAACCCTCGGGGGTCGGGCGATGCGGAGCCGTCCTTCAAATGTCGGGCGAGGTGGAGTCAACCCTTGGGGGTCAGGCGAGGCGGAGCCAGTCCTCAGACGTCGGGCGAGGCAGAGCCAACCCTCGAGGGTCGGCCGAGGCGGAGCCAGCCCTCAGACGTCGGGCGAGGCGGAACCATCCCTCGGGAGTCATCCTGAGGCATTCCCAACCCTCAGGGGTCAGACGATAGGATGAAACAGAGCATGCGGCCTTGGTGGTTTGGACGAGGCGGAGCCCACTAGGAAACGTAGTCGCGTTCTTGATCACTCTGATGAATTAATGTTGATGGGTATCAACTCCTCTTCTTCGGGTACCCTAGTATTGGTCGCCGATAGTAGCCCCCGAGCCCCCAGGCAATTCGAGTAGAATCATCTGGGGGATCCTTTAACTTACCAGCGGGTGCGCGTGAGCGCACCCGGTGGGTGTAGCCCCCGTGCTTGCGAAGGAGTAGAATACTCCTTCGGAGGTTTTTTTAAAAGGGAGGACTCTACGGGCCTTGGCTTTCTCTTGTCGCCCACGGCGTGCCCTAGGGATGGCGATTCCCTTTTTGTCGAGGTCGGACCCTTCGCGGGTGTGGTCATGAGTTTTGATGGTTGTTTAGCTGGATAGTTTGATTGGGGTCCCGGTATCCCGTTCGCGGGGATCCGGCCAGGGTCTGCCTGGTTGAGACTCAATCATGGGCCAAGATGCCCATAGCGCTCGTGCGCCTAGGCGCTGGTCGCTTACGGGCCCCAGCTCTTTCCCATCCCTTTATCATAGGGGTGCTTGGAGCAGCTGTTGGACCCATTGATGGGCCAACCGTCGGACTCCTAGGCCCAGACGGGCTGTAGATGCGTTTTTTATCCGTATTCCTCTTACTAGTAACGAGTCCCGGTCCACCTAGGGAGGCGAAACATTTGGCTGGTTTTTCGAAGGAAAGGATAAGGATTGCGCGCGCATATCCCGCGGCATGACGTTGTGGCAAATCATGGTAGGCGCGGAGATCTAGGCGGACGGTTGGTTTCCTTGCATCCGTCGCCCCTATAAAACCAAAGGGTTCGCCCCTAGGGTTTCATACTTTGCCTCTTTGCTTTCGCATATGCAACCTCCACCGCCAATCACCTAAGTTCCCCGCATCAGTGTCTTAGCCGTCGTTAAATTCTCATCCACCCACCCCCATCTTCTAATGGAGCCGTGGTGCCGCTCTGAAATCACCTCCAGCGCTTGGAGGGCCTTGTCTGCCACAGTCTTCTCTACACGCGGACCACCGCCGAGGAGTGGTGGCTACCCGACGAGGAGGACGTGCCATCGCCGCCCGATGGCTACGTCGTCTCGTTCACGTGCTTCCATGAGCGCGGGTTCGCCACGCCCACCCATAGATTCCTTCGAGGACTGCTGCACTATTACAAGATAGAGCTACAACACCTCAACCCCAATGGGATCCAACACATGGTGGCGTTCATCGCCCTGTGTGAGGGATTCTTGGGGATCAGCCCTCACTTCGATCTGTGGCGGCACTTCTTCGCCATCACCCTCTAGAAGAAGAGGGAGAAGAGGCAGGAGCTGAGTACGCCGATGGGATGCGCCGACATCCAGCTTCAGAACAACCAGGTCGGCGACTACCCGGCAATGCGGCTGTCGACCTCCAACAAGGGGTGGCATTCGCATTGGTTTTATCTCAAGAACAATGTCGCCGCCCCCTTGCCGGAGTTCACTGGGCGCTTAATCAAAGAGGCCCCAGATTCATGGAGGAAGTGGGGTGTCCCAGAGAAGGACAAAAAGGGGATCTAGGCCCATCTCACCACCATCCGCTTCCTGAAGGAGAAGGGGCTGAAGGGGTCAGGAATCATCGGCGCCTACCATACAAGGAGGGTGGCACGCGCTTCCCCTATACGCGATGGCGCTCGGGGCATCATTCGACGGGACAACGCTTGTCGAGGAGGCACTCTCTCCCTCTGAAGTCACACAGCGCATCAAGGAGGTGATGGAACCTTCTCGGGACAGCGCGGGCGCCCCTCTTGATTTTGTGTACCCGGTGCCGAGGCACCCCGATCTGGCTGGAACGTGGTACATCGTCCTTGTAAGTTTTCTCTTCCTCGTGCCTTTTTCTTCAATTGAACTTTTGACTCCTTGATATTGACGTTGAGATTGGGGGACTAGCCGAGGGACCTCATCCTCACGGATCTCCCGGCTCTGTTGCTGAGGGATCCGTCCATGAGGACGGTGAACCGCACCGAGGCCGAGTGGCTGAGGAAAGCGAAGGAGGACAAGAAGAAGAAGCAGCAGAAATTGCGTGCGTAGGAGCGAGGGGAGGAAACTGATAGTGACGATGACGACGACGAGGAAGAAGATGACGAGGTAGTTGATGACACTGAGCGTGGTGGCTTGGAGAGCGAGGACATGCTGACAGGCACCCGCTCATCCTTGCAGGGGTCGGGACCTTTCCCGTTTCATGGAGGGGGAAGCGCGTCCATGAGGCCAGTAGGGGCGGACGGATCCGCCGCCCCCCCTGAGGTGCCAGCGGAGGGGGGTGGCCCCGCCACCGCGCCTCAAGAGCCAGCAGGGTCAGGTGGATCTGTCGCCGCGTCCGAGGTACCGATGGAAAGGGGTGGCTCCACCGCCATGCCTCAAGAGCCAATAGGGGCGGGCAGATCTGCTACCGCGCTAGAGGTGCCAATGGAGGGGGGTGGCTTCGCCACTGCACCCCCGGATTCAAGGGGAGCGAGCCCCTCTGCCTAGGAGCAGGGGCGGGCTCAAAACGGCCCCATCCTGATGAGGTAGAGCAGGGACTGGGGGTTCGTCCCCCAAACATATCCATCGCTCGACAGCACCAATGTAAGTCATCAACTCCTTTGTTTTCTCTGTTTTTCTTCGCTTTCAGCGTGACTTATGCCTTTTGTTTCTTGCAGTGTCTTGAGATGGGGCAACTTTTTGGCGCTGGTGCCCAAGAAGAGCGTCGCCCTTTAGGAGAGGTGGCGGCCGTCGGCCGACGTCGCACCCATGCCCTTGGTGGGATAAGGGAGCACCAGGGCTGAGGGAGCACCCTCGGAGGTCGCCGAGCAACCGACGATTGAGGCGATTCCGCTACCGACGTCGGAGTAGACAGAGCTGCCGCTCGTGCTTGTGGCGCCGACTGTGATGGGTGCGACACTACCGGTCGAGGCCTCGCCAACACAGGTGGAGGTGGCCATGACTACGACAAGCTAGGCCCAGCCAGATGCATCCATGGTGGTGCCCGAGGAAGCAGCACGATCCGTGCCATCGGTGGCCCAAGTGATGGTGGCCGACGTGGGCCAGACGGAGGGGGACACGGCCGAGGGGTCCCCGGTTGTTGCGGCGGTGGCGGAGTGGACTAGCGAGGAATCATCCCTAGCCGTGACATGGGGGGTAGCCATTCGCCCCCGTGGGGTGAGTCCCTGCTCCAGTGGATGAACCCGCAAGACCCGACGTCGACACTCTTCGCCCTCGACGATGCTACTGAGAGCATGGAGCGGGAGAGTCTTGATGAGGGGATTGCCGCCGCGATAAAAGCCTTGGACCATGCCAGGGGCGCCCTGCGCGAAGTCATCATTCCCACTGCCCGGGTATTCACTCAAACTTGCCTCTCACCCTCATTTTTCTTCGTGTATTTTTGTGTTCTGACCATCATCTTTTTTAGTCCCTTATCGCTCGCAGTCGGGAGAAATCCCGGTTCCTTCACGAGCAGAAGGAGAGTTGGGACTGCCTCGTTGAAGAGGCCTAGCTACGTGGGGATGTAGCCACCCAGCTTGCTGCTGCCCAACAGAGGGTGGCCGAGCTAACTCCCCTTGCCGAGGAGGTGGAGAATCTTCGACTACGGGAGGCCGAGGCCTGTCGGCACGAGGAGGAGACCAAGAAGGCCTTTGAGGCCCTATTGGCGAGGGCACAGCAAGATGAGGAGGAGGCCACTAGAGTCAGGAGGAAGCAGGATGAGCTACTTCAGAGGGACGCTACAGCCTGCCAGCAGATCTTTGACCTCCTAGCCGAGGCTAAGAAGGAGCGGGACCTAAAGTTAGTAGCCGAGGAGAAGCTCGCATCCCTATAGTGAAGGGCAAGTCAGGATGCCGAGGTGGTCGCCTGGCTACGCAAGGAGCGAGACGAGATGCTCCAGACCATGGGGAGGCTCCGCTCGAAGCATGGCACGACCTAAGAGGAGCATGACCAGGCCGTCCGAGAGCGTGACAAGGCGCAGCAGAGGATCGGTTCCCTCCAGGCCGAGCTCGGAACTGCGACTACCCAGAGGCTGGAGGCTGAGAGCATCTCCGCTGGGCTAGCCACGGAGCTCGCCGAGGCGCGGAGGAACCTTCAGGCGGAGAGCGACAAGCATGATCTCCTGAGCGCTGCCCTCAGAGTGGTCTGCGACGACCTGGAGGTGGTACGGTCAGAGGGGACCAGCTCGCTTACCGCTCGTGCCATAGATATCACAGCGCGGGTGCGCCAGCTCGAGAGGGAAGCTCTTCACGCTGGGATCACCCAAGCCTTCACGATTGCTCGTTAGCATTACATGGATAGCATCGACTTGGAGACGATGAGCCTCGGTTTTGCACCTGGCTACGAAGCCTCCGAGCTGGATGAGATAGAGACGGTGGTGGCTCCTCTTACGTAGGACCTGGCGAATAGAGTTGAAGACATAGTTCTCCCCCTGAGGGGCTAGTTAGTCAAATAGGTTGGATGAACATTATTGTAATCTATGAACAAGCGCCGACCCTTAAGTATCGCAAAAACAATTTTGTCATTTCATTTTGTTTGATTGAACTTGTTTCCTTCCCCTTTTGTATGCAAAAAAGGGGGTTCACGTATTCTGACCCTTTCGTTCGTTAAGACCGTAGGGCCCGAGGTGTAAGAGGAGAACTTCGATTGTGCTGGTGAGCAAAGACACCGTAGCCGCCGAGGCGTAGGCTTTTCGCAGTCTGACCAGGGATGCTCAGTTGTTCGTTTGCACAAACCTTGCCGCTAGGCTTAGCATGAGGAAGAGGTCTGACGCGACGACTATTTTAGAAAAGGTGTACTTATACCTTTATCAGCCCCTGAGTGAGATCCGACCCTTTGCCATTGCTGGGGTCGGATGTCACTGAAAATCTAGGAGAGGATAGCGAAACTTAGTAGGAGAAAGCATCTCTTGTATTCGCATGTACCCCTTCCTAGGATCTTATCTATCGTTCTGCGACCGTGCATCCGGTCTCCTCGTAAGTCCAACTTTCCTTGAGCCCCCGCGCGTAGCGGGGATTCGGTCGAGGGTCGGCTCATTTTTGTGACTATCGCCCCGTCCGTAGTTTCCGCAACCAGATGGTTGAGTTAACGTCACTTGCCTCGATGTCTCGAGTGATGCGCTCGGTGAGCTCGCTAACAGGCATGTTCGAACAGAATTTGGTTTCATCGCTTGCGATGGGGTCGGTAAAGCCCTCGTGTGGCATTCTGTTGCTCTTTAACCCGCCTTCCAACAGATTCCCCCTCAATGGGGATTCTATGGGCTTGGCTGGAGGTTTGGATCGAACGAAAAGGTTGAGATGACCTTGTTCGCTTCTAGACGAGACGGGCAAAGGCCGCTGGGGCTCATCTACGTTCCCCCCCCCCTGGCTTTTGTTCGACGCGAGGCGGCCTCGGGCCCTCGCAAGCCAGCCTTCGAACCTCGGTCTCTCGATCTAGGATCGGGTCACTCAAGCCCCCGAGCCCCGTGGGGTTCGGTAGGGGTCGACCGTGTCTCATGCGTCACCCCGTCCTTAGTTTCCGTGACCAGAGGGGCTGAGCTAAGGACACTTGCCTCGATGGCTCGAGTGTCATGCTCGGTGAACTCACTAATGGGTATGTTTGAGTGGAATCCGAGTCCATCATCCGCTAACGGGGTTGGTAGAGCCCTCATGTGGCATTACACTACTTCTTAACCTGCCTACCAGCAGATGCCCGAGCCATTAGATAGGCTTGGGTGGCCCGTTGGCCTCTCATCGATGGAGATTATATGGGCTTGGCTTGAGGTTAGAATCGAACGAGAAAGGTTGAGATGTCCCTGTCCACTTCTGAGCGGGGTCGGGCAAGGCCACTGGGGCTCATCTCGGTTTTTCTCCCCTGGCTCTGTTTGACCCGAGGTGGCCTCAAGCCCCTCGTGGGCTGGCCTTCGAACCTCGATCGATTGCCGCTCATATCGAATGAGACGACTACCGCTTTGTGATGCGACACGAAGCGTTGTGATGCAGCAATTTTCATATGCGATGCTTGGATGTATGAGATGAATGTATGGATGATTGAATGAATGATCATATAAAGAAATAGCGGGGGTCGGTAATGTTACCTCGATGGCACGAGTGACGAATTCTGGGAGTTCTTACCGGATGTGTCCGTGCGGGGTTTGGGTCCGACATTCGTGGCGGGGCCAGTGTAACCTACACGAGCCTCCCATTCTTCTGTATCTGTCTCTCGGCAGCGGTCTGAGCCGTTCGATCGACTTGGGTGACCTAACAGCCTCTCCTTGATAGAGATTCCATAGGTAGGCCCCTCCAAACCCTTTTCGAGAAGGTGGAGGTTAAGGTTTGGAGTGCGGAGACAAAGACTCTGATCACGCTGGTGGACAAAGACGCCATAGCCGCTGGGGCGTAGGGTCCTCGTGGTCCGACCAGGCTTACTCAAAGTTTGTGCCCGCACACCGTGCCTCTAGTTTTTAAACATAAGGAGGGGCCGGGCAAAGAGAATGTCTAGCGGATAGACACTCCCATCAGCCCCCGAGCGATGTCCGACCCCCGACCATTGCTGGGGTCGGAGGCTCGGTATCGAAATTAATGCGTAAAGTAAGTAAGTAAGGGTGCTTGTCTGGAGCGATGTCCGACCCCCTACCATTGCAGCGGTTTGGAGCTGTTCGATCGACCTGGGCACCGGTTTTACCTCGATGGTAAGAGTGATGGGTTCAGACCGGGTATGGGCGTGATCCTGTCTGCTCCTTACCCGCTTCTCGTTAGTGGCCAAGCCGTCCGATCGACTCATGTTACCTGTTGAGACAAGTTTTCCCGCTTCTCGTTAGTGGCCAAGCCATCCGATCGACTCGTGTTACCTATCGAGACAAGTTTTTCCTACGGAAAATAGAGGATGCGGACATCCTGTGCAAAATTTAGTTAGGCAGATAAGCTAAGCAGAGAGAACTTGTCGCAAATGGACAAGCTCTTGAATTTTGGTGTAGCAAACGGTCTCTTAGCTCTTCTCCCCTTTTTGTATAAAGAGTTAGTGGATTCTGATCCTTTTTGTTTGTTAAGGTCATAAAAGCTCGGAGTGCGGACGAGCCAATTCTGATTACACTAGTGAGCAAAGACATCGTAGCCGCTGGGGTGTAGGTATCCCGTAGTCCGACTAGTTATACTCAGAAATTGTTCCCGTAAACTTAGCTCCTAGGTCCTAACATAAAAAGGAGGGCAGGCACAGAAAATGTTTGCCAGATAGATATGCTCATATTAGCTCCTGAGTGAGATCCGACCCCTTGTCGTTGCTGGGGTCGGATGTCACTGAAAAATCGGGGAGTTGGATAACAATAGAGAAAGTGTGTGTTTATTAAGGGTAAAAGCGACGTAGCTGCTCGATGTTCCAGGCATTGGTGAAGATTTTGCCGTCGATGGTCTTGAGCTTATAGGCACCTGGACAGAGCACCTCCGCAACTACGTATGGTCCCTTTCATGGTGGAGAGAGTTTGTGGCGGTCCTTGTTGCTCTGTACGAGGTGGAGGACTAGGTCCCCGACGTTGAAGGCTTGACCCCGCACTCATCGGCTGTGGTACCGTCGCAACGCCTATTGGTACTTGGCCGATCGGAGGAGGGCAACGTCACGTGCTTCGTCCAGCTGGTCCATGGCATCCTCATGGGATGCCTTGGCTCCATGTTCATCGTATGTCCTGATCCTTGGCGCTCCGTAGTCGAGATCGGTTGGGAGGACGACCTCAGAACCATATATCATGAAGAAAGGTGTGTAGCCGGTGGCTCGATTAGGGGTTGTCCTCAGGCTCTAGAGTACTGAAGGAAGCTCGGCGACCCAGCGTGCGCTAAACTTGTTCAACCGGTTGAAGATCCTAGGCTTGAGGCCTTGTAGGACCATGCCGTTTGCGCGCTCGACCTGCCCGTTCGTTCGAGGGTGTGCGACGGCGGCCCAATCGACCCAAATGTGGTATTCATCGTAGAATTGAAGGAACTTCTTTTCGGTGAACTGCGTGCCATTGTCCGTGATGATGGAGTTTGGGACTCCAAAGCGATGGACGATGTCGAGGAAGAACAGCACGGCTTGCTCAGATTTGATCACAGAGATCGGCTGAGCTTCTATCCACTTTGTGAACTTGTCTATGGTGATAAGCAAGTGGGTGTAGCCTCCGGGCACCCTCTTAAGAGGTCCAACCACATCAAGCCCCCAGACTGTGAATGGCCATGTGATAGGTATCATCTGGAGTGCTTGGGCCGATAGGTGAATCCACCGAGCGTAGTACTGACACCCTTCGCAGGTGCGCACGATCTGCTCAGCGTCGGCTATAGCAGTGGGCCAGTAGAAGCCCTATCGGAACATGTTTCCAACCAGGGTTCTAGGCGTGGCATGGTGACCATAGACCCCACCGTGGATGGATATCACTCAGCAAACGTTTCTCCTATTCGATGGGGATGCAGCGCTGCAGGATCCTGGTGTCGCTTCACTTGTAGAGTTCGCCCTCCATAAGAACAAAGGACTTTACGTGATGTGCGAGCTGTCGAGCTTCCGTCTTGTCCGTCGGTAGTGTGTCATGAAGGAGGTAGTCGAGGTAGAGCGTCATCCAAACGACCAGAGGGTCGGGCTCTGTCGCTGGGTCCTCTTTGAGCTCCATGACTTCGAGGCCGGATGTAGCCGACGGTTGGTTAGCCCTCGGGCCTAGATTGGACGGACCGTCACCACCTTGTTCTAACCCCTTGTAGTGAACCGAGGGCTTGTGCTGGTCGCTGGCGAAGACGCCCATTGGCATCGGCTCTCGGCCAGATGCTGCTTTCGCAAGTACGTCGGCCGCCTTGTTGAGGCGCCTTGGGATATGATTGAGATCAAGGTCGTCGAACTTGTCCTCCAACCGGTGGACTTCTCGACAGTATGCGGCCATCTTGGCATCATGGCAGCTTGACTCCTTCGTGACTTGGTCGAAGACTAGTTGGAAATCTCCTCGAACGTCGAGGCGTCGGATGCCCAACTCGATGGCAATGTGTAGGCCATTGATGAGCGCCTCATATTCGGCCACGTTGTTGGATGGACCATGTACCTCATGCGTACCCCGAGGGGCGACACGAAGACCAGCCCTGCATCGGTGCCCTTCTTCATCAACGATCCGTCGAAGTACATCATCCAGTACTCTTGATCGACGACCGCTGGTGGCATTTGGACCTCGGTCCATTCCGCGATGAAATCAGCCAACACCTGGGACTTGATAGCCGTTCGGGAGGCATACATGATGCCCTGACCCATCAGCTCAAGCGCCCATTTCACGGTTCTTCCTGTGGCATCTTGGTTTTGGATGACCTCATCGAGGGGGAAGGACGTCACGACTATCACTGGATGTGACTCAAAGTAGTAGCGTAGCTTCCTCTTGGTGATGAGCACGGCGTACAGAAGCTTTTGGATTTGGGGGTAGCGGGTCTTCAAGTCGGATAGGACCTCGCTGATGAAGTATACGGGGCGCTGTACTTTGAGGGCGTGCCCCTCTTCTTCTCGCTCCATAACTAGGGCGGCGCTAACCACTTGCGTGGTGGCCACAATGTAGAGCAGAAGGGGTTCTCCATCGGTAGGAGGAACTAGGATCGGGGCCTTCATCAAAAGCAGCTTGACCATGTCAAGTGCCTCCTAGGCCTCAGATGTCTATTCGAAGTGGTCGGCCTTCTTCAGAAGTCAATAAAGGGGGAGACCTCATTCGCCGAGGAGCGAGATGAAGCGGCTGAGAGCGGCGAGGCACCCTATAACTTACTGTACTCCCTTTATGTTCTGAATTGGGCCCATCCTCACGATGGCTGAGATCTTCTCTGGGTTGGCTTCGATGCCACGCTCCAAGACGATGAAACCAAGCAGCATGCCCCTCGGGACCCCGAAAACGCACTTCTCGGGATTGAGTTTGATGCCATTCACTCGGAGTTTTGCAAAGGTCTGCTCAAGATCGGCTACGAGGTGGTTAGCTCGTTTGGACTTGACCATGATGTCGTCAACGTAGGCCTCAACGGTCCGCCCGATGAGATCCTCGAAACACTTGAGCATACAACGCTGGTATGTAGCCCCAGCGTTCTTTAGACCGAATGGTATGGTGACATAGCAGAATGATCTGAAGGGGGTGATAAAAGATGTCACGAGCTAGTCGGACTCTTTAATCTCAATTTGATGGTATCCGGAGTACGCATCAAGGAAGCAGAGGGTTTCACACCCTGAGGTAGAGTCAACTATTTGGTCTATGCGCTGCAAAGGAAACGGATCCTTTGGGCACGCTTTGTTGAGACCCGTGTAGTCAACACACATCCTCCATTTCCCACTCTTATTTCATACAAGAACGGGATTGGCTAACCACTCTAGGTGGTACACTTCCTTGATGAATTCGGCCGCCAAAAGCTTTGCGATCTCCTCACCGATGGTCCTGTGTTTCCCCACGTTGAAGCGACGCAGGAGTTGTTTCACCGGCTTGGAGCCTGGGCGGATCTTCAAGGCATGCTCGGTGACTTCCCTTGGAATGCCTAGCATATTTGAGGGTTCCCACGCAAAGATGTCTCTGTTGGCACGGAGGAAGCCAATGAGTGTGCTTTCCTATTCGGAGGAAAGCGTGGAACCAATGCGCACCGTTTTGCCCTCGGTGCTCCCGGGGTCTACGAGGACCTCCTTGGATCCCTCCACTGGCTCGAAGGACCCGGTCGACCGCTTGGGGTTAGGTGCTTCTTTGGTGACCTCCTTCCTGAGAGCCGTGAGCTCTACGGAGGCGACGGTTGCTGCGGCGTGATCGCAGCACTCAACTTCGCACTCATAGGCGCGCTGAAAGGAGGTGCCGACGGTGATGACCCCACTTGGGCCCGGCATCTTCATTTTGAGGTAGGTGTAGTTGGGGACGGCCATAAACTTCGCGTAGCATGGTCGTCCTAGGATGGCGTGGTAGGTTCCGTGGAACCCAACCACTTTAAAGGTGAGGGTCTCCGTACTATAGTTGGACAAACCCCCAAAGGTGATGGGCAGATCGAGCTACCTAAGAGGCAAGGCCTGCTTTCTAGGCACGACACCGTGGAAGGGCACTCCGGTCGGTCGGACGCACGCACGGTCGATGCCCATGGCGTCGAGCACCTCGGCGTATAGGATGTTGAGGCCGCTGCCCCCATCCATCAGTACCTTGGTGAGCCGCTTCGTAGCGACAATCGGGTCGACCACGAGTGGATATCTCCCTGGTTGCGGGATGCTCTCCGGGTGGTTGGTCCAGTCGAAGGTTATGGCGGACTCTGACCACCGGAGGAAGGCAGGTGTGGCCAGTTCGGTCGCATAGACCTCGTGACGTATGATCTTTCTGGCGGCGCTTGGAGTCGTAGGCCTCCGATCCTCCAAAGATCATGAGGCAGCTATCCGGTGTTGGAAAGCCATCGTCCTTCCCCTCGGCATCATCCACGGTAGGGTCGGGGTCCTTCCCGTGCTCCCCTTTGTTGGAGCCTCTGGACAAGAACCGCTTCATGAGGGCGTAGTCCTTGTATAGATGCTTGATGGGAAAGGCATGGTTTGGACATGGCCCCTCAAGTAGTTTTTCAAAGTGGTTCGGAGTGCCCTCCGTGGGCTTCCGACCACCCCTGCGGTCAGCGGCGGCCACGAGAGAGCCCTCGCGCCATTGTTTCTTGTTCTTCTTTTTGGCAGGACAGTTGGAGGCACCTTCGCCAGTGTCCTTGTCCCACCTTGCCTTACCATTGAGGCGATCGAGATCGCTTCGACCGCTTCTTCGCCCGAGGCGTGGCTGGTGGCAATGTCAAGGAGTTCCTTAGTGGTTCATGGGCCCTTGCATCCTAGCTTGTGAACCAGGGACTCACAGGTGGTCCTAGATAGGAAAGCTCCTATAACGTCGGCATCGACGACATTAGGTAGCTCGTTGCACTGCTCGGAGAAACGCTGGATGTACCCACAGAGGGTCTCACCAGCCTTCTGTCGGTAGTTCTTGAGGTCCCATGGGTTCCCAGGGCATTTGTATGTGCCTTAGAAGTTCCCCACGAAGATCTCTTTCAGGTCCGCCCAACTCTAGATTCTATTGGACGGCAGGTGTTCCAACCATGTTCGTGCTGAATCAGCCAAGAACAATGGAAGGTTGCGGATAATAAAATCGTCATTATCCGCATCACCGGCTTGGCAGGCAAGCCGATAATCCTCAAGCCATAGTCCAGGGTTTGTCTCCCCAGAGTACTTCGGGATGTTGGTTGGTGGTCGGTACCTTAGTGGGATGGCAGTTTTGAGGATGTGGCGACTGTAGGCCTGAGGCCCCAGCAGGCCAGACCTCGAGCTTCGGTCCTCACCGCTGTCGTAGCGTCCGCCACAGCGAGGGTGGTAGCCGTGGTTGGCTCCCTCTCTTGGGTCATCGTAGGCATGTCTACGGGCGTTGAGGGTGTTGCGTGCGTCACGGTTGTGGCCGAGACACTGACGCACCGAGACCACGGTGTGCCGCCTACTTCCTTGTGGCTCCTAGTGGACCGACGCGTCCCTACCAAGGCGCTCCGAGGGCGTGCGCTGGCTGGCATCGAGCTTGCGTCGCCGAGACAACGAGCTTTTAGCATGTTGCACCGCCGCACGCTCAAGTAGCGTGCGAATCTCGTGGTAGGCCCAACGATCCTCGGGCGTCGTGGCTTCTGGAAGACCATGGAACAAGGCACCCGTAGCGGCGATGTTCTGGCTCGCTCGGGCGAAGCGAGGGAGGGCTTCATCGTCGGCGATGATCCTTCGGTTCACGTCGTGGCCATGGCGCGTGCGCGCCCGCCGTCTCCATGGCACTCGATTTCCCGATCGAGCTCCACGCATTCCTGCTCAAGCTGGAGCCACGTGTCATCGATCTCTCGGTGTTGGGCTTTTAGCTGCTCCACCTACATGCGAGGTGGGCCCGCAGTCTCCCCCTCGGCCTCGTCGTCGAGGTTGTTCGCCGAGGTAGCCTCCTCCTTGTGGATGCTTTCGACATGTCCCTCGGGGGTACCCGTAATGAAGCATTCACGAGAGGGGTGATGGCTTCTCCTGCTGGAGTCATAGCCAGAGGGCAACTCTGGCACCTCTGCCAAGAGGTCGTGGAAAGATTCCGTGATGTGTTCGATCACCCCTATGAATTCGTCGTTCGTGGGAGGTGGAATCATGCGTTGTGCCACAAGGCGGCTAATGGTCGCCATGGCGTTGCGAAGACCGAACGGAAGCACTGTCAGGGCGTACCGTATGAGGTGTTCCGGAGAGAGGGTTTCCCCTCTGATGAGCCATGCCATGTCATTGGCGTAAGAGAAGGTGAGGCAACGTGGGTCCTCCCTGGACGGTTGAGGTCCTAGGGATACGCCGAGCTGATGCTCAAGCCTCCCGTAGTCAAGGCCAATGGAGGGGAGAGGTTGGACGGTGGCGTGAGCCAATGCCAACTCTCCTCCCACCGTGATGATGAAGTCTAGGTCCCTAAAGCGCATGTGTGTGCCTGAGACCTAGCTGATGCCGTGACTAGCCATCTGTGGCCTGATGTTAATGTCGGGAAGCGCAAAGTTCCCTACCTGGCGCGCCAACTGTTGATGTTTCGAGTAAACACCAACGAGTAAATTTATTTATTGCGCGTCTAGCCCAGATGGTGTGCTAAAAAAGACACAAGATTTATACTGGTTCGGGCAGAATGTCCCTACGTCTAGTTTGTGGCTGCTGCTCGTGTTATTAGCACTGAAAAAGTTCATAGTAGGGGTTATAAACGGGCGAGAGAGGGACATGTTCCAAGTCTCTGATGGAAAAGGTTGAATGGATGCTGAGAGCTTGGTTGCTGCTCAGCTATGTGTGATGTAATGCGTGATGTCTTGAATTGATCCCCTTAGTGGGATGCCCTGCTTTCCCTTTTATAGGCCAAGGGAGAGCAGGGATTACAGATGGGAGAAAGAAAAAAAACCAGAGGCAAAGGAGGTCCTTCAAAGATGTCGGGTCTTCCTTTTCCTCTGTGTGGGCCCCGCTGATATGATAGGCGGTGCCAGGGATAGCTCCACACTAGGTGCATGTCCGCTGATCCTGATTGGGCCGCGTTGGGCGTCTGTCCGCTGATGATGTCATATCCTGGCATTTGTCAGCAAGTTGTCACGTCCCATCCTGTCCCGGCGGGCGGCGCGACGGACCGGGGTGCTGATCCACGGCCATACAGGGAGCAGACGGTGCAGTGACCGCACGTCCATTACTGTAGGTGATGCGAGTTTCCTCCTGAACTGTAGTGGTTGTCGTGAGCTTCCGTCAGGATCCACGCCCGAGGGCAAATGGCGGCGCCCACAACACTGTAAGACAAATGTCGACGCCTACAACACTGTTTGGGCTCTGACATGCCTAGAAGGTCTCAAAGCGCCTTTCTTGTCATATCCTGACAGTACTTTCCTGCAGTGCGTGCATGATATGGTCCTCGGTATTGCGGTTGACTTGAATGCTCTGCCTTATCTGTGCGCGTCATTAGGAAGGAGTCGCGCGCAGACGTCGGGTGAGATGGAGCCCCCCTTGGGAGCCAAGCGAGGCGGAGCCACCCCTCGGGGGTCGGGCGAGGCGGAGCCAGCCCTCGGGGGTCGGGCGAGGCGGAGACAACCCTCAGACGTCGGGCGAGGCAGAGCCAAACCTCGGGGGGTCGGCGAGGCGGAGCCAGTCCTCGGAGGTCGGGCGAGGCGGAGTCATCCTTCAGACGTCGGGCGAGGCGGAGCCATCCTTCAGACGTCGGGCGAGGCGGAGTCAACCCTCGGGGGTCGGGCGAGGCGGAGCCATCCTTGAGACGTCGGGCGAGGCGGAGCCGTCCTTCAGACATCGGGCGAGACGGAGCCAACCCTCGGGGGGTGGACGAGGCGGAGTCAGTCCTCAGACGTCGGCGAGGTGGAGCCAACCCTCGGGGTTGGACGAGACGGAGCCAGCCCTCAGACGTCGGGCGAGGCAGAACCATCCCTCGGGAGTCAGCCTGAGGCGTTCCTAACCCTCAGGGGTCGGACGATCGGACGAAACGGAGCTTGCGGCCTTGGTGGTTTGGACGAGGCAAAGCCCACTAGGAAACGTAGTCGCGTTATTGATCGCTCTGATAAATTAGCGTTGATGGGTATCCAACTCATCTTCCTGTGATACCGTAGTATTTGTCCCCGACGGCCAGTGTCCGCGGCCTGCGCTGTGCCCCAACCTCCTCACTCTCTATCTGCGCAGCTGCTGCTGTAACGGTACGGTTGGGAGTTCGACAGGCTACCACCGAACCTGAGGAGTCTTGCAATCGCTGGCTGTGATAGGATCACCAGTCTGGACTTCGTGCGTGTTCCTAGCCTGCGCTCCTTCCACTACGAGGGCCGCTTCTCCAACTTGCCTTTATCCATTCCACGCGATGCCACGCTTTCTGATCTTTATATTCAGTTATTTGACTCAGAACCGATGAAAGAATGGAATATGGATAACTTGAGGAAATCTCTCCCGACGGATTTATCCAGCCTCAACGTTCTCACCATCTTTTGCAGAGTCCTCACGGTACTTTCTCCATATTCAATCTTGTTTATTATTTCTGGTCTTCTTGTAACTGAGGAGTAACTTTTAGTTGCTTGATTTCCATAAATATGAAAGAAAAAATCATGGTTTTTTAACCTAACCATGCCTTTTATTTTAGGGTGCATCTGTCTTGCCAATGCCAGCCAATGGAGCCAGTGCCCAGTTGCCCAATTTCAACTTACACAGTTTGAAAGAGCTACACCTAATCATGTTTGAAATGAAAGCTGTCAACCTAGCCAACCTGTATCTGTTCCTCAAGACCTTCCAATGTCCTAATCTGGAGAGGCTCTTTGTGCAGGTTAACATAATCAATGCCTTTGTAATTTCTTTTCTTCATTGTCATCCTGTCTTTTCACTATGGTTCTTCTTTGTAGCTCTCAGGCCTCTCGGCATATAGATGTAATCCCATGGAAGGTTGTATTGATCAGCTGTGGGAAGAGCCACCAGAAGATGGCTTAGACAACCTTGTCATGGTAAAGGTCACGAACTTCAACTGGTGCCCCACCGAGGTGCAGCTAGTGAGTTTTCTATTGAGGAAAGCTAGCTCTCTGCAGAAACTGTTAATAGTTTCTCGCAGTGTCACTCCAGTGGATTTGCCCAGTGCACCAGAAGCAGACCTTTTGCTTCTCAAAGAAGCTTTGGTCAATGGCAAGATAATGTTGACCAAGTCTGACTATGCAGCAACTCAACCATATCATGAGGCCTTCAGAAAGGTACTATAGTTATCAGTCACCAGTTGAGGCAGAGCCCTATGGATAGTAATATCAGCCTATCAGGGCATTATCCTTTTGGCTGTAGTTATTATTGATAAAATGATAAGATATGAAGAAACCAATGCTTTTTTTTGAAGGTCATGAAGAAACCAATGATGTCTCCTTAATTTCTTTTTTGAATATTACTTAAATGCATGGTATTCCAGTGTGTTCTTGCTTTGCTGTCCTGGCACCACTTGCATGATGTATTTGACATATTATCCTTATTTTATGATAATGAATTAGAGCAGTTTGCATATCTTCCACAATTCAAATGTGGACCAGAAATAATGATAATGTTATATCTTATCGGTTGTCTTCCTTGTTGATATTTTACCTTGAGGTATCGGATGGAATCAAAGTGAAGAGGTCTGTGCTTACTTTCATGGCCTGTAGTCTTGTTGTCAACATATCTTTTTTGATATGGTAACTTTCAGGAAGTAGCCTGACTAATAAACAGAGTGTCTGTTGTGATTGCCATGGGGTGGGGTTGCGAACTAGAGAAGCAAAATTGGTTGCAAAATATGGTTGCTAATTGAGTAATGGTTCTCGATCTCCCTTTGATATGGACCGAAGGGAAAAAGGGATTTCTACCTCAAATATGATGTAGCACATGGGAGATTGGATAACTTTATGTCATTAAATAGATAATAGATGAATTGTGATACAAAAAATACTCTTTGGAGCTTGTTGTCTACTTTAAGTAACATTTTTTGTGGTGTGTGTGGTGCGGTGGGGGTCACAGGTGGGTGGGTGGGTGGGTGTGTTTGGGGTGGGGGGGCAGCTTAGCCATATATCTTTCTTATATTTATAGGTACTCTGCAATGTTTACTTTTCTGCGTTCTTTTTTTTTCTTGTCAAGGCTTTTAATAATTATCAAAACACTTATGAACATTATAGCTATCGCACCTAGCATACTTTATAATTATAATCGAGCTTTGTGCCTCTTGAGTATGAAAGTGGGCAGGGAATCTGATATCATTGTTTCTTTTTTTAGTGCATAGAGCACAGAGTTTCAGTCGGAAAAAATAAACTTTCCTATATCGCCTCTTGATTTAGTACTGCATTTTTTTTGTGCATTGAGGTGGCACAGCATGTGTCATTAAGTTCCACCCTTCTGTTCCTATGAGTTTGGTACTTAGCTTGCTGATTCAAATTCATCATCTTTGCTAGTTGCTATCCATAATGGAATGATAGCATAGGGTTACTCTTCTGCATCCAGAGCTGTGTCATGCTCTTGGTTTTTGTTGTTCGCATGTTTTAGCCGCCTATATGGCAGCTTGATGTAATATTTCTACTCACGATGAAGACATTTCTTCATTGTGTTGCTGCTACCAGGAGCGGCACCTTTATGTTTCGGGGCATGGCTGATGCCCTGATGCTTCAGCAAGTGATGGTACTATAAAAGAACCAGAAGTCGAGCTTGTCTTTGCAGTCAAATTGCGCGTGCTTTGCTTGTCTACATGAGTATCAGTTCAAGTTACAGTTATTTTCTGCTCAAGTCAAGCTGGTACTGCATGCAAAGTTCAATGACCTATTGTACGTACTTAATAAAATTTTATCGGTATGTTTGAACAAATACTGAATCCATGAATCGCAGAATCAATGGATGCTGACAACAATCTTTAATATGGAGCAGTAATTCTCTGGTTCCATTCAGTAAAGGTGCATTTAGGATTATGAACAATGCACATATATTATTATAAGAAAAATATTTCGGATATATAGTAGTGGTAAACATAATACAATGCAACCAGCCTCAATTAGTCAATTATATTAGGATATTTTTTATGGTTGATTGATACCCCAATGCTTAAGATAACTCAGGGACTAAAATTCTGTACTTCATACATTGTTGAAAAATAAAATGAAAACTGGCTCAGTCTTGAACACAAGTTTTGATATTATTGTTAAATCAACAACTTTTATTTTCAAATAAGTTGATAGGATAATATTTAACTAGTATCTGTAAGTCCTTTTGTTTCTGCATTACCGAGTGGTGAATTTCTTGAATCAGAGTTCAGAAGTTTATGCATACTATCATTGATGTTAATACCATCTTTTCTATTTGGTGTTACTTAGTCTGTTAAATTCATCTGTAATCTTCCTCTGAAAAATCATTGTTATTGGGGAACTCGTTCATTTATTTTCATCTGATTAATTTTATGTAGCCTCACGTTCAAAAATTGTTGCTGTGGAGTCTCTTCATGTATGAGTTTTATTTATTATATTTTGCGTGATCTTATTTTATCCACCTTGGTCTTATGATAAAATACTAAGGAATGCTATGTGGTGGGCTTTGGACAAATATAAAGTCCCAACGAAGTACGTCGGGCTCATTAAGGACATGTACAACAATGTTGTGATTAGTGTTCAAACAAGTGATAGAGACATGGATGACTTCCCGATTAGGATAGGACTACATCAAGGGTCAGCTTTGAGCCTTTATCTGTTTGCCTTAGTGATGGATGAGGTCCAAGGGACATACAAGGGGACATCCCTTGTTGTATGCTTTTCGCGGACGATGTAGTGCTGGTTGATGAAAGCCGGACATGAGTGAATCAGAAATTAGAGTTATGGCGGGAGACTTTGGAGTCCAAAGATTTTAGACTCAGTAGAACTAAAACTGAGTATATGAGATGTGACTTTGGCACTACTACTCGGGAGGAGAAAGATATTAGTTTGGAAGGTCAAGTAGTGCCTAGAAAGGATACATTTCGATATTTAGGATCAATGCTACAGAGAGACGGGAATATTGATGAAGATGTTAGCCATAGAATCAAAGCAGGGTGGATGAAGTGGCGCCAAATATCTGGTGTCCTATGTGACAAAAGGGTACCACAGAGGCTAAAAGGCAAGTTTTATAGGACGGCGATTAGACCTGCTATGTTGTATGGTGCAGAATGTTGGCCTACGAAAAGACGACACGTTCAACAGATAAGTGTCGCGGAAATGCGTATGTTGCGTTGGATTTGCGATCATACAAGAAGGGATCGAGTTCGGAACGATGATATACGTGATAGATTAGGGGTAGCACCAATTGAAGAAAAGCTTGTCCAACACCGGTTGAGATGGTTTGAACATGTCTAACGGAGACCTCCAGAGGCACCGGTACGTAGTGGATCCTAAGGCAGGATAGTAACGTGAAGAGAGGCAAAGGAAGACCGAAGTTGACTTGGGTAGAGGCAATAAAAGGAGACTTGAAATGATGGAATATACCCAAAGACTTAGCCTTAGATAGGAGTGCTTGGAAAACAGCTATTCACGTGCCTGAACCTTGATTGCTTTTGCTGGGTTCAACTCTAACCTACCTCAACTTATTTGGGACTTAAAGGCTTTGTTGTTGTTGTTGTTGTTTTATCCACCTTCCTGATTGATCACTGACATTTAAATATTTGGCCATGAAAGGTTCAATTGATGAGGTGAGGGAGGAGCCACCGGAGGATGACTTTTTTTTTAGATAATGGATAAACATCCGGCCTCTACATCCGTAGATGTACACAGCCCACAATTACAGATAATGATAAAACCAAAAAGAAAGCCAAGGTCTTATAACATGACCAAGACGCTAACTTAAACAATAAAATTGTTTCCATCCGTTATTGGATATCTCTAGAGCAATAACTTCTAATTTCTTGCTTATTGTCGAGAGCGCGTCCTTAGCTTGCTCTACACGCTGCAGCTGGGCCCAGAAGCGTAACCAGTACGCTCCCCTGAAAATGACCTGCATAACGGAGGATGACTTAGACAACCTTGTGATGGTAAAGGTCACGAAGTTCAGTTGCTGCTGCACTGAGAGCTAGTCAGTTTTCTATTGAGGAAAGCTAGGTCCCTGCAGAAATTGTTAATAATTTCACCCAATGTCACTCCACTGGATTTGCCCGGTGTACCAGAAGCGGACGTTTTGCTTCTCATAGAACCTTTGGCCAGTGGCAAGATAGTGTTTAGGGAGTTTGATGATGGTGCAACTGAACCGTATCATTCTGAGGTCTTTACCAAGCTCTAATTGTCAGTGATCAATCAAGTCAGAGCCCTTTGGATAGAAATATCAGACTATCTGGGCACCATCCTTTTGGGTGGTTGCTCTTATAGATAATATATGAAAAACCAATGTTTTCTTGTTAATTTCTTTCTTCAATATTACTACTAGCAAAATTAAAATGTATGGTATCCTGTATGTGTCCTGATACCACTTGCATCTTGTATTTGACATATTATCCCTATGAATTGAAGCAGCTTTATATCATATTTAACAATTCAAACAAAGATGGATGAAGTTGTGGATCAGAATTATTGATGATGTTATATGTTGTCGGTCTTCTTCCTTGTTCATTTGTTACCTTGAGGTATCAGATTGCATCAAAGCAGGGAGGTTTGTTCTTATTTACATGACTTGTAATCTTTTTGGCATTTTTTGATATGGTAATATTGAGAAAGTTGCCCTATTGATTACAAAGTGGTGAAGTGCAATGCTGCCACTGCTAGTGTTGAATTTAATATTATCATCTTGTAACTATGAAAGAGGGCAGAAAAACCAAAGATAATCGTTTCTTTTCTCTTTATTTTTGAGTGAGAACATCTCAGTTTCAACAGGAAAGATTGAAAATTTTCCTATTTCGAGGCTTCATATAGTGCTGCATTTGTTTACGCATTCAGGGTGGTATAATTTATTTCATTTTTTCAAGGCTTTGCTTTCTGATTTAAATTTATCATCTTTCCTGACTGCCTCTCACTGCTATGGATGAAGGCTAGTGGTACCATGGAATGTTATCACAAGTTAATTAACTTAGTGTCTGTGTGTCAATCATGCCCTTTACTTCTGTTTTGTGTTTGCATGTTTTAGCTGCCTATATGGTGTCTGGTTCCTGAGGGAATTCTACTCATGAAGCCATTTCATCATCTTGCTTATATGGTTTAGCTGCCTATATGGTGTCTTGCCACTACCGGGAGTGTCTGCCTTCTTTGTTGTCTGG
Source organism: Miscanthus lutarioriparius (assembly GCA_904845875.1). Classification (NCBI taxonomy): domain Eukaryota; kingdom Viridiplantae; phylum Streptophyta; class Magnoliopsida; order Poales; family Poaceae; genus Miscanthus; species Miscanthus lutarioriparius. The sequence goes on from CAJGYO010000018.1 coordinate 11,001,983, forward strand.
ACATTGTGCATGGCTGATGACCTGGTGCGTCAGCAAAGTCAATGGTACATGACTACATGATCTGGGGATGTGAGCTATCTGTGGTCAATCCTATCTAACATGTGGTTGCTAGGCGTAATCCTGGTGACTGGAGGTGTACGGTGCTTTGGTTGAGTATCTGGTTCTCTATCTGCCTTGTTCTTTTCAATATAATTGAAATTGTGGGGTTTAACCTGTATTATCGTCCTCCAAATGGATATCAGTCATCAGATATTCAGATGCCATTGCAGCACATGTGCAGCAGGAGCTTTATTTATAGCCAAGGTTGGGCCATGGTCCCAGCTAACCTACAAAACTTGATTAAGCACATGTGCAGCTGTAGGTAATTTCACTATTTGATGACTTTGGGTACACTACTCTCTTAGTCTTATTGGGCCCCTCCCAATTCATTACAGGCTCCAGCACTGTCCAAGTTTGATTCGAAAGTTTTGTTCATTTGGGTGTAGAGCTACTTCTTGTTTTTGCAAAACCTTTTTCCGAGATGGGCTACTGGGTAGCAAGGCTGCAGGCTGCCTGGTTATTGGAAGCAATTTTTTCCTCTTATTATAGGAAACAAAAGTAGTTTTCTTAAACGGAGAGTAAAATAAAATAAAAGTTTGCCTGTATAAGTACATGGCTTACGCATGGGCCAAGAGCCCAAAACTGTGGCAGCACGGTCTGCTTGAGCGTCCACGTTTCAGCCCTTTATGGCCCAACTCCTTTTCTTTAACCTCGCAGTTCGCAAGCAACGCCCAGCGGCGGCGCGTTGGTTTCATCTCAAATGGGTAGGTGATTGGACGGGGAGAGGGAGAGGAGAGGGAGGGTGGGTTATTCCCCAAATTGGGGACGAGCGGGAAATGGCCATCAACTCGGGCGGCGGCGGCAGCGGCGGATCGAAGAGGCAAAAGGTGGATGGGCTGGATGACCAGTGCGAGGCGGAGGGTTCGGATGCGATCCCGTTGGACCGCATCTCGGCGCTGCCGGACGAGCTGCGGCTGCGCGTCCTGACGCACCTCCCTCTCAAAGACGCCATCCGCACGGGGGCGCTCGCTCGCGGGTGGCGCGACCTGTGGAGGGGCCGGTGGGCGCATCGCGCCTCCCTCGAGGTGCACCTCCGCTCCCGCGACGACCTGCGGCGAGAGCTGGACGCGCTGGCGCGCGAGCCGCAGCCGCGCCGCCGACTCGACCGCTTCTCCCTCAACGTTGGAATCTCCACTCTCAAGGCTTCGGAGTTCCGGCGCTTTCTCGACTACGCCGCCGAGTGCGGCGTCGAGGACCTCCACGTGGAGACGACGCGCAAGAGCCTGGTCGCGGGCGAGCTCAACTTCCACCTGCCGCTATTGAGCCTGGCCCTTGCGTGCCTCTCGCTCTGCCACATCAGCGTCTCCAGCATGTTCCACAAGGGCGCCCGGTCATTCCACGCTCTAGAGGTCATCCGGCTCGAATCGGTCTCCTTTCGCCCGAAGGCTTTCAAAAAAATGATGGCGCTGTGCCCCAACCTCCTCACTCTCGATCTGCGCAGCTGCCGCTGTAACGGTTACGGTTGGGAGTTCGACAGGCTACCACCGAACCTGAGGAGTCTTGCAATCGCTGGCTGTGAAAGGATCACCAGTCTGGACTTCGTGCGTGTTCCTAGCCTGCGCTCCTTCCACTACGAGGGCCGCTTCTCCAACTTGCCTTTATCCATTCCACGCGATGCCACGCTTTCTGATCTTTATATTCAGTTATTTGACTCAGAACCGATGAAAGAATGGAATATGGATAACTTGAGGAAATCTCTCCCGAAGGATTTATCCAGCCTCAACGTTCTCACCATCTGTTACAAAGCCCTCATGGTACTTTCTCCGTATTTAATCTTGTTTATTATTTCTGGTCTTCTTGTCACTTAGGAGTAACGTTTAGTTGCTTGATAGATATGAAACAAAAATCTTGGTTTTTTTATCCTAACCATACCTTTTATTTCAGGGTGCATCTGTCTTGTCAGCCGATGGAGCCAGTGCCCAGTTGCCCAATTTCAACTTACACAGTTTGAAAGAGCTACACCTACTCATGTTTGAAATGAAAGCTGTCAACCTTTCCAACTTGTATCTGTTCCTCAAGATCTTCCAATGTCCTAATCTGGAGAGGCTCTTTGTGCAGGTTAACACAGTCAATGCCTTTGTAATTTCTTTTTCTTCATAGTCATCCGCGTTTTTGACTATGGTTCTTCTGTGTAGCTCCCGGCATATAGATGTAAGCCCATGGAAGGTTGTATTGATCAGGTGCTGGAAGAGCCACCGGAAGATGGCTTAAACAACCTCGTCATGGTAAAGGTCATGAACTTCAACTGGATCCCCACCGAGGTGCAGCTAGTGAGTTTTCTGTTGAGGAAAGCTAGCTCTCTGCAGAAACTGTTAATAGTTTCTCGCAATGTCACTCCAGTGGATTTGCCCGGTGCACCAGAAGCGGACCTTTCGCTTCTCAAAGAAGCTTTGGTCAATGGCAAGATAATGTTGACTACGTCTGACAATGCAGCAACTCAGCCATATCATGAGGCCTTTATTGAGTCATAGTTCAGTCACTAGTCGAGTCAGAGCCCTATGGATCGTAATACCAGAGTATCAGGACATTACCATTTTGGTTGTAGTTCTTACTGAGAAAATGATAAGAAGCCAACATTGTCTCCTTAATATCTTTCTTGAATATTACTCCTAGCAAAATATTTAAAATGCATGGTGTTCCAGTATGCTCTTGCTTTGCTGTTCTGGCACCACTTGCATGATGTATTTGACATTATCGTTATGATGATGAATCAGAACAGCTCTGCAGCTTCATATTATCTTCCGCAACCCAAAGGAAGATGAGTTAAGTTGTGGACCAGAAAAAAAAATGAATATGTTATAAGTTATCGGTTATCTTCCTTGTTGATATTTTACTTTTGAGGTATCAGATTGAAACAAAGTGAAGAGGTCTGCGCTTACTTACATGACCTCTAGTCTTGTTGCCAACATATATTTTTTGATATGGTAACTTTCAGGAAGTATGCTGATTGATAAACAGAGTGCATGCTGATAGTGATGGATTTAATTATCTGTTATGATTGCCATGGAGTGTGAACTAGAGAAGCAAACTTGGATACAGAATTCTGTTGTCAATGCTTTTTTTCATGGGGCCTACATCAAGCTACTATAGTTGTCAGTCAACAGTCGAGTCAGAGCCCTTTGGATAGTAATATCAGACTATCTGGGCACTATCCTTTTGGTGGTAGCTCTTATATAGATAATATATGAAAAAACATGGTTGCATTTTTAATTTCTTTCTTCAAAATTACTACAAGCAAAGTTAAAATGCATGTTATCCTGTATGTGCTTGCTTTCATGTCCTGATACCACTTGCATCTTGTATTTGACATATTATCCCTATGAATTGAAGCTGCTTTATATCATATTTAACAATTAATAATCGATGTTGTTATATGTTGTCAGTCATCTTCCTTGTTTATTTGTTACCTTGAGGTATCAGATTGCATCTAAGTGGGGAGGTCTGTGCTTATTTACATGACTTAGTCTTGTTTCCATTTTTCGATATGGTAATACTCAGGAAGTTGCCTATTGATATACAAAGTGCTGCTGATCATTTCAAAAAAAATATACAAAGTGGCAAAGTGCAATGCTGCTAGTGATGAATTTAGTTGTTTGTTGTGACTTCTATGGATTGTGAAATAGAGAAGTAACTTAGTAACACAATTCTTTTTTATCAATAATTTTCATGATTTATAAATGCTAATCCCTTCACTATGGACCTAAGCAAGAAATGAGATTTCTACCTGAAATAAATCGTAGTGCATGGGAGATTGAATATGTTTCCATCATTCAATTTTACCTTGTACTGTAAGTATGAAAGTGGGTAGAAAAATCAAAGATCATTGTTTCTTTTCTCTCTATTTTTTTTCAGGTGAGAACATCTCAGTTTCAATTGGAAATAATGAAAAATTTCCTATTTCTAGTCTTCATATAGTGCTGCATTTATTTATGCATTCAGGGTGGCACAATTTCATCTCAATTTTTCAAGGTTTTGCCCCTTTCGGTTCCTGTTGGTTGGTGCTTTGCTTTCTGATTTAAATTTATCATCTTTCCTGACTGGGGCCCCTCTCACTGCTATGGATGAAGGCTAGTGATACCATGGACTTTTGTTTTACGTGCTCGCATGTTTTAGCTGTTTATATGGTGTCTGGTTGATGAGGGAATTCTACTCATGGCGCCATTTCATCTTGCTTATCTTGTCTTGCCACTAGGAGGAGTGGCTGCCTTCTTTGTTGTCTGGCCGTCTGGGCATTTGTGCTTGTGCATGGCTGATGGCCTGATGTGTCAGCAAGTCAAATGGTACATGAACTGGGGAACATGAGCTATTATTATGGAAGGTTAGTGGGTTTGAGTTTTTGGGTTTGTTTTTCATGCCCCGGCCTTACTACCGTATACATGATTTACAAATAAGCTACCATAGTACCATGGATGTGAGCTATTTGTGCCCAATCCTATCTTACATGTGGTTGCTAGGCGTAATCCTGGAGGTGTATGGTGCTTTGGTTGAGAATGTGGTTCTGTCTGCCTTGTTATTTTTCCTGTGTTATCACCCTCTAAATGGATATCAAATGCCATGCATGGCAGCACATGTGCAGCAGGAGCTTATTTATGGCCAAGGTTGGACATGGTCCCAGCTAACCTACAAAATTTGTTTTAACTAGTTAATTTCACTATTTGATGGCTTTGGGTACACTACTCTCTTAGCCTTATTGTCCCCCCAATTCATTAGCATGCTCCAGGACTGTCAACTACTGAGCTATAGTCACTAGTAGCACGGGACACAGAATAGCAAAAGAAAACGAAGTTGATCGGGCCTGCCTTTGCAGTCAATTTGCGTGTGCTTCATTTCACGTTAGGTCATTTCATATTATGCCTTGATGTATGTGTATCTACTTTAATTCACATGTGTTGGAGTGAAATAGAATGGAACTTAGTTCAATTTCACTCCAATCCACTTCGACACATGTGAATTGAGATGAATACATACGCATCCAAACAAGGCCTTACAATTTTATGCTCAAATTGGGTGAAGGCAGAGTTCAGTGACTGAAATTCTATTGGTATGTTTTAACTAATATTGAATTAATGAATCGCAGAATCAACGGATGTTGATAACAATTTCATATGTATAGAGTAGTAATCCTTGTAAGTTCCATTCAGCAAAGGAATATTTAGGATTATAAACAATGCACATATTATATAATAATTATATAAGAAACAACATTTCAGATATATAGTAGTGGTAAACAGAATACAAATGCAGCCAGGCGTACTTGTACTAGGATATATTTATTATGGTTCATTGTTACTCTAATCTAATGTTTAGAAGCAGCGAGAAGTTTTTTATTTAGGGGAAATAAAATAGGTTGAAGTAGGGTTTTTTTTTTTTGAGAAACAAATAGGTTGAAGTAGTCGAGGCCTTGTTCAGTTGATCAGTGACAAATGGGCCTCCAACCTCACTTTGGAACAGGCTAGCTGATCAGTGGATGCGGACGGGCCTATCGAACACCCAACTGAAGCAAACCGACTGGGCCCCCATTTGGGCGGCACGGTCGTGAGCCAGCTCCTCCATCCTGCGTATCTTGCGGGGCAGCCCGCACACGTAGTCCTGCGCGCGCCGCCCCTCGCCGGACAGGCCACCGCCGAGCTCCGCCACCTTCCACCTGCGCACGAAGTGCTCCACCATGTCGGCGTAGTCCGCCGCCGTGTACACCCCTGAGCGCTGCGCAACCGCCGAGAAGTGATCGAAGAGGCGCTCGTCGCGGCCGTCGTCCATGAGCTCGCCGGGCATGGTGACCTTGGCGCGCATCACGGCGGCGAGCGCCCGCACCATGCCGTCCGGTTCGTCCTCGAAGGCCCTGGCGGCGGCCCTCGTGTAGGCGGCCTCGTGGCGCCTCTCGTCTGCCGCGATGACGCCGCAGAGCTTGGCGAGGCAGGCGTCTCCGTGGAGGCCCGCCTTCCTGGCGGTGCGGGCGTGGGAGACGAAGGTGGCGCGCTCCTGGAAGGAGCCGTAGATGAGGCTGTGGTACGCGCTGGAGGGGTGCAGCATGGCGCGCATGCCGCGGCCGAGGAGGTGGTGCACCGTCGTCTCCACCCGCCGCATGTCCACGCGGCCGCACAGGTAGAGGTAGCGGTTGAGCAGGTCGCCGTGGCGGTTCTCCTCGGCGGTCCAGCCGCGCAGCCAGCGCGCCCAGCCGTGGTCGTCGCAGCCGGTGGCGTCGCTGCCGCCAGCCACGCGGTTGGCCATGGACATGTAGGCGGGCAGGCCCTCCTCCGTGACCATGTTGCCCACGAGGCAGACGAGGAGGTCGTCGGGCACGCCGGCCGCGCGGGCCTGGAGCTCCGCCACCTGGCTCCGCTGCTCGTCGGCCGAGACGGCGAAGGAGGGCAGCAGGTCGGCCGGCTGCCAGGCCTCCTCAACGGGGGTGAGCAGCGGCAGAATATGCTCGTCCACCCACCCTTCCTCCGACAGGCGCAGCATCATCATCTCTTCCTGCTCATCAACATGAAAGGCAGTTGCTGCCGTGGTGGCCGCCGTCGCTGCCAGAGCCCAGCTGCGGCCGAGGAGATGTGCTTGCGAAGAAGAAAGCTTCTTTACCAGCGACACCGTACTACCGCTCATCTTCTTGCTGCTGCTGCAGAAGCATCGCCTCACCGACATGGGCGGCGATGCTGCCAGTGCCATGATCGTCATGAGCCCCGGCATGGTCACTCCCTATCTGATCACTGCTGAAGTGCTGAGTTTGCTATCGTTTTGCTCGACCCGACTGCACATGGACGTATATATATATGGAGCCAGGAGCCAGGGAGGTACTGAGAATTGATATCGATCCGTGGCGACCGGTGAGACCGGCAATGCGCGTCACCATTGATGCTACAAACTAAAATCAGAATACTAATATTATCCAAATGATGATGGTGATCTAGCCCATTGACGATGCTGGTTTTTTTTTTTCTTGCGTACGTATATGACACCCTTATGGAGGGGTATAGGACATGTCCTAGAGTTGCTAAAGGAAAGGACTGGATTGTATAGGACATGTCCTAGAGTTGCTAAAGGAAAAGACTGGTTTTGTAGAATTGATAGTGTAGAGCGGAAAAAAGTTTTGCATATGGAGAGCGAGATAAATTGGATTTGAAAAAAGTACTATTGAGAAATAGATGCAGGTTCGGATGGGCCCAAGCAAATATGATGTTTGCAGCTGTGCATGGGACGAGAATCTTTTATTAATTAAACAAGTTGTTCTAGCTGTCCACATAAATCAGAGGAAGTTCTAAAAAATTTGCTTGCCTCCATATCAAATAAATTGCAGAGATATGCTTGTATGTCACTTACTACGAGGAAAAAAAAAAGCATGGTGTATGTCTGGTTGATTACCATGGCTTGCCACTTTACCGCATTTTTTTGTGGCTGTTGTTTGTTCCGGGTCGTAGTTTTTAGTATGCCATGCATATTTTTAGCTTTGCCACTCATTTCTTAGCTAAACCTTGCCTAAGGTGTTGCTAGCAAAACCGGGACTAGCCACATGTTGCATTTTCTACTAGTGGTCGTTTGCATGGTATAGTCTGGTTGATTGGCAAACCTTGCCTAAGGTGTTGCTAGCAAAATTGCTAGCCACATGTTAGACAAACGTTTGCAAGAGGCGTGGCAACTTATAACCAACTGAATAATATGCGCCATCTTAATATAGCAATGAAGTAGGTAATGAGTTAGCTCAATTAGCTAGATGACGTATGTGTGTTCTTACTGTTGTATTTTGGGTACAACCTCCACTTTATATTGGTAAGTTTGTTGGAAAATCATTGTAAAACTCACCTCCACATTCAATTCATCAAATTTAGAATTCCTAAACGACCTTAAATGTTCACATGGCTAATACCAAAGTTGTAGTGACCGATCTAGTCTATATATTTGTTGTTGACAAGTTTTCAATTTGAAGTTTTTTAGTGTCTATTTAAATCAAAAGCACTCGTCTCATAAAATGGTTTTGTTAGTAGTGTAGGATGAGAATTTTATTAATTAAACAAATTGTTCTATCCACATAAATCAGAGGAAATTCTAAAAATTTGCTTCCCTCCATATCAAATTGCAGATATGCTTGTATGTCACTATGAGAAAAAAATGCATGGTATATGTCTAGTTGATTACCACAGTTTGCCAAACTTTATCGCATCTTTTTTGTGGTTGTTTGTTCCGGGTCATGTTTTTAGTGCCATGCATATTTTTAGCTTTGCCACTCATTTCTTAGCTAAAACTTGCCTAAGGTGTTGCTAGCAGAACTGCTCGCCACATGTTAGACAAACGTTTGCAAGAGGTGTGGCAACTTATAACCAACCGAACAGTATGCGTCATCTTAATATACTCCTGAGTAAATAGATTTCTAGAGTTGTCTTAAGTCATTTTTTTAAAACTTTGACCGAATTATTAGTAGAACCCGCCAAGATTTATGACATCAAATTATTACCATTAGATATAGCATAGAATATATTTTCATAATGTACTCATTTTATGTCATAGATGTTGTTACTCTTTCCTATAAAGTGAGTCAAACTTAAGATAGTTTGACTTGCACGGATTCTAAGAATTTATTTATTTAGGGAGTGAGGGAGTATAGTAATAATGAAGTAGCTAATGAGTTAGATCAATTAGCTAGCTAGATGACGTATGCGTGTTGTTACTATTGTGTGGTGGGCACAACCTCCACTTTATATTGGTAAGTTTGTTGAAAATCATTGTAAAAAACACCTCCACGTTCAATTAATCATTTAATTAGAAGACAAGAAAAACAAAATTGCCCACCATTACAATAGAAAAAAGACAAAACACTCCTATATTTTTAAAACACTCACCCGACATATACTGCCACTATTAAAGAAAACAAACTGATCGAGGGGGCCATATCTTAGTTTACCCAGGGATGAAAAGCCCCCTTGAGAACTAAATGACTTATTGAAATGATAATCTCACGGATTGCTCATCCTCATAAAAGTCTGGATCATAGAAGATTTGAGTTTCGAAACTATATGGCCGTGTGTTGGGTCCTTGTAGATTGCAGAATTTAGATAGTAAAAGTTTAGAAGCTGCAATCACTACCGGAATCGCTGTCGTTGCCGACGGCCAAATTCTTTGCCGACGGCCAAGGAATAAGCCATCGGCAAAGAACATCTTTACCGATGGTCAGGGCCCACCGTCGGCAAAGGCTCGCACTTGGCAAAGGTCCGCTTTGCCGATGGCCTGGCTCTCGGCAAAGAAAGGCCCTCGGCAAAGTGGGCCCAGGCCAAATGGCAGCCGACGCCGTCCCCTTTGCCGAGAGCCACGCCATCAGGCCCTCGGCAAAGGTGTAACATTTGCCGACGGCCCTGGCTGTCGACAAAGGCCTGCCACGTGGCGGCCTCACAGCAGGCCAGGGCCACCAGATTTGCCGACGGCCACGTGGTCTGGCCGTCGGCAAAGGTTCTCTGCCGAGGGCCATCTGAGACCCTCGGCAAAGAAAGATTTTTTTTTGTTTTTTTCTTCCCAGTTTTTTTTCTGTTGCCTTCCTACACCAAATACAACCCAATTTCAAAAGTTGGGACAATTTTGAGTTTTTTTTCTATATTTCGTTAATTATTTTTGTTTCTTTGAATTTTTCCGGCAACTCCAAATTTGAACTGCAGGTACATGAAATAATGGAATTTTTTGATTGGAAAAATGGTATTCCTAACCTTGCAGGCCCTTTATGATGCGGAAATGAGTGATGAATTGAGACAGGTGGGCAGTGGCTTTGACCGAAGGGTCAAGTCATTCAGCGTTTATGATGTGAATGGCTATCGCTTTCGCACGAGAAGCTACGAAGAGAATCGGGGCAACCTAAAAACCACGTGCAGCGGAGTTCGTACGCCCAGCATGGATGGGAAGGACTATTACGGCATAGTCGAAGAGATACTCGAGCTCAACTTTGGCAAAGACCTAGGTTGTAAGGCAGTGGTATTCAAATGCCATTGGTTCGATCCTAATATCACGAAAAAGGACCTTAAGATTGGGCAAGTCGAAATTTGATAGGATTCCAACTATGAAGGAGACGATGTCTATATTGTGGCTAACCGAGACGCCACGCAAGTTTATTACCTCCCATGGGCGTGCCAAAAAGACAAGAATCTTGCGGGTTGGAGCCTTGTGCAGTTGGTATCGCCGCGCGGTAAAGCGGCTGTCCCAAACGATGATGATTACAACTTTGACCCAAGGACAGATGAGTTCTATCAACCTGAGGGGCTAGAAGGTAGTTTGGAGATAGACATTCTTTCGCCGATGGGTATGGAAGTAAACAACGACATCGATGAGGACGAGGGTGATGAGGTGCACAATGCTGAGGACTTACGAATCCTTGATGAATGGCAGATGCAGCGCGATAGAGTTGTTGAGGACGATGTAGAGCCTGATGATGATGGAGATGATGATGACGATGCAGATGAAGCCCGACACTTAAGAGAGCTCGACAATATTGATAGTGATGATGCCAGTAGTGATGATGAGTACACGCTAGCCATATTGCCATTCGCGGAGATAATTTCTAATTCATGTAATACTATATTGTTATTATTATTACCTTGCAATTATGTTTCTTTACAAGTACTTGTCATTTATTTATGCTAACTGTTTTAATCTTTGTCATTGCAAGCACTCGATAAAATGTCAGGAAGGGCGGCTGGTGAGCCGTGATGAGGTCCTTTCATGTTACATAGTCCCTAACGCCAACATGGAGCACGAACCGCTGCCACGAGAGACGAGGCTTGGCGAGGAGCTTGACGTGGAGCCGTCGTCCACTAGTGGTGGAGGCCCCAGTGAGACGTCGACGTCGTCGAGGAGGTTGTTCTAAAGCGACGATCGATGTGGTGAGTGGCGGTGTGGCGGGCGGCGGCGGCGGCGGCGGCGACCTCGGTGGCGGCGACGGAAAGCGAGATACCGACACCTCGACTTCCTCGACCGAGCAAGCCTACCAACGCGGGCCCTCGTCGCTCCTCGACCGCCGCGCTCTGTACGCCGCCGGTGATTCGACCGTGGGTAAGTAACCATTGTTGATTTCACTACTTGTTCATATGACATGTTGAAATTGAAGCGCAGACTAACAATTGTTGTTAATGACTAAATGCGGTGGGCAAAGGTGACCAATAGGAACGATTGCACGCCATGTCAATGGCATCCGAACTCTATTTGATTAGAAAGCACTACCCGGCTTGGTCACCATCGGGGTAAGGAGATCGTGCCTGACAAATGGGAACACTTCTACCGAGTCAAGGCGTGACATCAGCGAAATCCTTGCGGTGAAGATCAAGAGGAGTTCAGGTGAGTCTTTGCATCGCACCGCATATCTCAATACTACGCATTCGTTGGACTTTCTTCAAACAATGAAATGATGTTTGATGTCCAGTGCGATTGTACTACAAGTTTATGCGCGAGTGCGTGAGGCGGTCTGCAAAGAGCGTCTCAAGGACATGTACCACGAGGCAAGCCGTCATCACTACTACGCCGGCGTGTTTCGCCAGTGGTGAAGAAGCCATGAGTCGTGGGGAGTTGATATTTGGAGAGGAGACCGACCTCACCGAGGAGCTTGTACATGCGAGTAATTAAGTAGGAAACATTCGTTGTGATTCCTTACATGACACATTCAATTCATCTTCTGGAATATCAAATACTTGAATGTCATGCAGGAGTGTCCAAGCTGGTGCAGCAGGTACCCGAACTGCTATCTTCAAATTGTGCGTGGGTGGCGTACGGACGCGGCGTACAAGGAACGCAGAGAACGTCGGGAGCGCCGCTTGGCGACGCCAGGGGTACCACACCACCAAGGGAACCAGAGCCTCCCAGTGTACATGGACAGATGGGTATGCTTCTGTTGATCCATTTATTATAGCGCTCAATTGTCACTACTTGTAACCATGTTTGTGTTTTCCTCGCAGACGGAGACGCATGGTGGGCAGCAAATCAACGAGTTCACGGGGTTCGCCCTTGCTCACAAGGGCAAAGCGGCAATGAGTCCACAATCTCGACCCCGCGGGGGGGCCCGAGGCATACACCAACGCGAACGTCTACAACAAGCTCGCTCGGTACACCGCCGCAGGTCTCGAGCGCCATGGGCCGACGTTCGACCCCACCACCGACCCCCTAGACACTGACCTCATGATGAGGGTGGGAGGAGGGAAGCAGCACGGCCGGTACTTTATTGCCAACAACGCCATCGAGCCGTCCTCTGTTTAGACGCTGAGCCGGATCCGAAGAGGCAGGACTAGGAGCGGGCCGGAAATCCCCATAGCGCCTCGCAAATGAAAGTAAAACGCAGATGATGATGGCACTCTAGGTAAGTGCGCTTTTCATTAAGTCGCTCACTGTTTCACACATGATGTACCTTGCCTTCACATACCATCAACCTTGCGGGTGTAATATTGCAGAGCCAGTTGCACAAACAAGCAGCCAACCAGTAGCCCAGAGGCGCTGCGTCGGCGCCAGCAGGAGGTGGCCCATGATCAGCAGCAGAATCGACGCACTACCACGGCGTCGGTTGAGCGGACTGACGGGCTTCCGGTCCCAAATCCCGGAACACAGGAGCCTCTGCCTCGAAGTTCATGTACATTCCGATGAGTATATTACTGTTGCTTTAGCTTGTCGGCCATCCTGCAGTACTAATTACATCACTTGGCCTGGCATCGTGTGGTTCGAACCCGACTCTGGTGCCGACCCTTGGGTCCTCCAGCAGGTTGGCTAGTGACCGACCTTCCCCTGCAGTTAGGGTACATGTGGCCTCCTCCACCGTCGTCGCAGTTAGGGTAATCCCTTAGGCCAGCGCCGACGCAGCAGGGCACTCTGGGCCTATAAGCGTCCTCGCGCCGCACCATCGGCACTACAGACGCCACGCAATGGGTTGGTCTCTGTTTCGAGCAAGGTGGGGGCTCTGGGACCCCCGGGACGACACGACCTGAGCTAGGTACCTTTTCTTCCCGCTTACGGACATGTATCGATGAAGTTGTGGCACATTGGACATGTTATGTGTATGTTGGACATGTATGAATTCGTGTTGAACATGTTATCCAAACCTTGTGGACATGTATCGATGAATTTGAGGACCTTCATGTATGGATTCATGTTGAAAGCCAGAATTTGATCTTTGAAATGTGGTTTATATGTGATATTGTTGTGAATATATGTGATGAAATGTGGTTTATATGGTATATATGTGATGAAATGTGGTTTAAATGCAAGAAAAGCAGAAAAAACAAAAAAATTTTGAGCTTTTTGACGGCCAAGAAGCTGAAAGACGCCGGCCATTTGCCAGGGACCGGCCGGCACTCGGCAAAGTGACCGGATTTTTTTGCCGAGTGGATGATCGTGAAAGTCTTTTTTATTTAAAAAAAAAAAAAAAAAAAAAAATTTTCGATGGCCTTCCACGTTTCGTCGGCAAAGAATTTTCAAAAAAGGAAAAACTTTACCGACGGCTGGCAAGAAAGGCCTCCGTTAGGGTGACGGCGCGTGGCGTCTTTGCCGAGGGCTGGCGTGGCCGTCGGCAAAGGCTTTGCCGACGGTCTGCCATGTGGCCGTCGGCAAAGATGCCTTTGCCGAGCAATTCTTTGCCGACGGTGCTTTGCCGACGACCAGAGTGGTAGGCCGTCGGCAAAGGCTTCGCCGACGGCAGAACTGCCTTTGCCGACAGCTTCGGGCCGTCGACAAAGGGGGCGGATCCGGTAGTGAATAAGTGATCGTTTGGATCGTGGATTAATTGTAGAAGCTGCTGTGACCGACCTATATCTGGCTCAGCACCCCGACGCCCATCTAGGGAGTTAGGGAAACAAGTATGACAATGTGGCCCCACCGTGGTGGTGATGGCAAACAGGGTAACATCCTGAAAATAGCAATGGCTTTTTTGTCTTTTATCTATCTTCGAGCTGCTGGATTGTGGGGTTGTAAAAGTTGTGATAAAAGCTGGAGCATTTGGATGCCATCAGAGATTGCAAAAGCTGGATCGTGCAATCCTGTGGAGTACGGAGTAGCTCGTGTCTCCCATAATTTGCCCCATATGCATGTATAGTGCTTAATTACATTCCCTTAGTACCGCTGCGTGCTGGCCCAACGTTTTAAATGCGTCCAAACTAACGTCGCTGCTGCAGTACTCTCATTTATACACGCGCATGTTCTTGCGCATGTTCTTGGCTTCAGTACGAGTGCTGTAGCAGTACTGCTGGATATTCTGTCTATTGTTGGCTAAAGATGAATAACGTTGTCGCAGTAACTGAGCTCGCTGCACTTGCAACAGCTGTTTGTACAGCACGTCGTCTGCTGCTTCGCTCCTCTCCTGGTTATAGCTAGTAGAGAGTATGTGTAGCCTGCAGAGTGACAGAGAGTACGTATACATGCATGGTGACACATGGTGCATGCAACCACTGCAGCGTTGAGAATTGAAGGAACGGTGGACGCTAAGCCCATATCATGAGCTAGCAATGTATGGTGTAGATAGGATAGGAGGTAGTAATATATAGGAGTACTTTCATATGACACATTGTTCAGAATAAACTTTTCTATGACACATCGTCATCTCGGAGTCGGGGCTCACTTTTCTTCTATACCAGCATGCTGCACAGCTGCAGTGCAGCGCCGCCACATCGATCCACATGCATGGATGCGTGATAAATTTGATTTCATGAGCGAACAGCAGGGGTAGTTGTTAAGTTGTCGTTGTCGATCAACATTCAACCAAGCAATACTCCTAGCTAGCCACATGCACCGCCATGGCGTTTTATTGGACGACGAGCGCAGTGGTACCGCCATGGCCTTGATGCGCTAACAATGGAGGCCTTGGCGGTGAGAGATGGCCTGATTTTCCCAAGGAGCAGAGGAGTACGTACAAAGGCTGCATCTGGAGACCGACAGTCAAGAGCTTGTGAAACTATGGGCGGCAGGGATGGTTCAACGATCGCGGATCGCGCAGGTTATTATCAGGGAATCTCGGGAGCTTAGTCTTTGTTTTTCTGCTTTCAAATTGTTGTACTCTAGCAGATCATGTAACCGAGTAGCCTATACTTTAGCTAAGCAGGTTTCAGGGGACAATAGGATGGAAGAGTGGCAATTAGCTCCGTCCTGTGTCGATCACCTGATCACTGTTGATTGTAATCCTGATGACCCTTGATGAATGAACGGAATCCCAAAGTCGCAAAAAAAAAAAAAAACTAGCCACGTCTCTAAATACGATTCCGGCACCAAAAGCGGGCTAACGGATAGGGCCACGTCGCCCGCAAACCCTCCAGCCGTCAGATCCAGCCAACACGCCATATGGACCGTCCGATCTGGGTTGTAGCGGGTCTCACACCCGTTAAGCCGTCAACCCGGGAGGTCGCGAATCCTCGCGAACCCGCTCGCGGGCGCCTTCTCGGTCTGTCCGCGGCGCGTTTCTCTCCTCCAGTCCTCCCACCATCGTCCGCCTCCTCCCGGCACGGGCGGCGGCCAGCGGCCCCAGCGCGGGCGGGGTGCGGGCACCGTCAACCCTGGCTATCCCGCTAAGCCGTCAACCCGGACCCGCGCCGCCGGCCATGCGCACGGCCCGTCTAGCGCGCGTCCGTGCGAACCTTGCACCAACGAGATTTTCCCCTTCTTGCCCACGGGAGCAGAGAAGAGCACGCGCTCGGCACTGCCGATTCCCGCCAGGGGAAGAGCGGCCGGTGGCGATGGAGCCTGCCCAGGGCCCTCGCGCACCCGCGCGACCACCTCCCGCGCGCGGTTTGGTGGCGGTGGTAGCCCGTGAGGAGGAGACCGCTCGCGGGCGACCCCCGCACCTCCCTCCTCCCGCGCGCGGGT
The DNA here is from genome assembly GCA_904845875.1 of Miscanthus lutarioriparius. Classification (NCBI taxonomy): domain Eukaryota; kingdom Viridiplantae; phylum Streptophyta; class Magnoliopsida; order Poales; family Poaceae; genus Miscanthus; species Miscanthus lutarioriparius. The sequence continues at coordinate 11,017,880 of CAJGYO010000018.1, forward strand.
GGAGGCCCCAGCGGCCCCGGCGCAGGCGGGGTGCTGGCGCGGCGGCCCTGACTACTCCGGTCCAGGCCATCCCGGCGTCGGATGAGGCCCCAGCGACCCTGTCAGCTCTCGCCTGTAGCACACGCCCAGGATCCCCTCAATCCGGTCGCTTCCGCTACCTCGGGTCCTCGGCGGCTGCGCTTCCTCTCCCTCTTCTTGCCGGCCACCTTTCTCATTGTCTCCATGTCGGCCGCCGCCAGACCTTTGTCGAGACGACGCAGCATTGGGCCAGGGTGCGAGATGCCGGATCCATCAGTCTGCGCCCGCCTTGAGCTCAGTCGTTCCTCCATGGCTAGCCGCAAGTGATGTTGGCATGGATTGCGTCGACAATGGCGGTGGCTAAGTGGCGTCGTTCTCGGCTGGATGAACGCCGCCGTGATTTACAGCCGAAATCCATGGCGTCCGTACCTCGCTCTCCCGCAGCCATGGACTACCACTCCCCTCCTCCAGGCAATGAGGCAACCGCCAGATTTGGCACTGATCCAAGCTGTGAAGGTGAGGCCCAGGTTTGCCTCCGTCCCATGCTGTGATTTATCCCTCTCCTCTCCTATTGCTTAGGATTATTCTCCTCATATGGACTTTACTGTAATGCTATTAGAAAGCATTTGTATTCAAATATTTTCAGGAAGGAGAAGGGAGACGAAATGATTAGTTAGCTCCTAGATATGCATTGATTGAGTGGGAGAGATTTCGTAGTTCTAAATTATGCAGTGCTCAGTGTTATCGTTTAGAAACGATTTCTAACCTTAAGCCCAAACATGCGTAATCTGAACCTGGTTTGGGATTTGTAATGGTATTTTTGGTTACACTACCATTTTATCAAAATAGAATTTGTACCAATGCTACATTTCATTCACTCTCGAAATTACTTTTATTCACTATGCTATAAGATAAAACAGGAAAAATAAGAAAAGCGGCGTATGCAATAAGGTATTCTTTTCTATGCATTTGGCAGAGGAAATATTCAGGCTTTCAGCATATCTAAACTACCCTATAATTAATTGAGCAACTTTGTTAGCCCATGTTGCAGTAATCTCCTATCACAAGATCGTGTCTTTTTTTATGGTTCTTGGGTCCAAATTTGTTTAACCGTGGCGTTCCTTTCCTCTCTTCAGGAAGAGTAGAAGGGACGAAAAGAAGACAGCGTTGCCAAGCAGCCGGCCCATGACAAGGTTAGGATGCGTGCTAGCTGTTCTTGCTCTCTGGCATTTCTTGGAGGCTTTGGTTTGATCGGGTATTGCTTCCATTGTTCATGAAATTTGCCGCCTGCTTGGCGAGCAGAGCGCAACCTGAATGTCAATCAATCAAAACTGATTCAGCACCTGGAGTTGATCAACAGAAAGAATCAGTCGCGATGGCACCGTTGATATCGACGTGGAACTCTACAAGCTGGTCCACAATAGTGATAGTGACATCGACATTGTATTTGCACTTCTGATTTCTGATTATGCTCTTGCTCAGAAAGGTATGGGTTTACAAAGAAAATAAGGCAGGTCATTATCTGGCAATGCTTATCTTGTTCCTTTTTTGGTAGATAATCTCAAATCATGAATTTTGAGCTTTTAGATGAATATCTCGAATGTGCAGATGTTTTATATATAATGTGCTTATAAGAATGAACAAGTTCCTTGCAAAACTGAATAAATTAGACCAGAAACCTGTAAGGATCATTCAACTTCAGACAAGAATCTTAACTGCAGTATGGTATAATGTGGAAATGCATGCCTAACATTGATTAGTATCTTTTATGCACTACTTTAAGCAACTAATCCAAAGAAAAAAAATGTCAATATGTTTTCAATCGAGTGATACTGTCATAGCACATTAGTCCACCTCACAGCCTCAGTTGTCATGTGCAACACATTAGAAAGTTATGCTACGGCTACGCTAAAATTATCACTGCATGATACTTGTACGATTGGACTGACAAACAAAACAAATCTTCAATCAGTGTTGTTAGCTCCAACTTCAAGGCCCGTTATAAAAAAATTTACAGAAAAGGGGATATAAAGCTACCTCGCGATGAACTTCCCTACATCTTGCATACACATAGGTAATAGCTTAGACATCTATTCCTTTTATTTTGTGCTTATACTGATTCATATGGATTCTGAACTGGCAAGAAAGAGCTCTTGCAGGACAACCTACCGTGCTCCCCTGGGTCAAACCCTGGACTGGACAGCAAAAACACCCTCTTTACCGGTAAATTCCAACAACGAGGCCAGGTCAGGGTCCATCACATATCTCAAGGTCCCAGCAGTAGAAATAGAACAACAGTAACAGAAGCTCGTTTAAATTTGTTATCTCTATGTAAGAGAAAAAATGTACTCCAAGACCTACCAAAATTTAACCCAATTGGAACTCAACTCATCTTTATTTGAAACCTTCTAATTTTCTAAACCAACAAGTGAAAAATAAAAAGGTAAATAAGTAATAAAAAAAAGCATCTCTGGCTAGACCAGGTTATAGCTTAAGCTCCATCATCACTTTCGGTTCCACATGATATTAGCAAAGTTCCCTTGCACATGAGACAAATGTATCACGCTTATCCTATTCTCCAATCTCCATAGTTCTGATTGAGTAAACCTAAAGTATACTGCCCATAATTGAAACTCAGTATAGGCATATAATGGCCCTCTTCGCTGGGAGGAATTTGTTTGAGAGTGAACATTATTTTTCATCCGCGCACAGTGAAATCCGGCTGGTTTTTCAACCAACCGAACGAGCCCATAGCTAAAAAAAAAAAAAAAAAATATTCTGATTGTTTTTTCCTGTTACACACTTGCAGCGACTATTCAACCAGCAGGAACATGGAAATAGAAGACAGACTTGGAACAGAAGGGTTATATAGCTATTGCATGCTGCAGTCATTATATAAATAGGAGTTCTAGCACCTTTGTGTATCTCCAAGTGGGGCCCCGTGGTGTCCGTCGTATATACTGCAATATACATAAAATCAGATCAATGAGATGTTGACATGTCTTCTTTGGTTATCACGAGTTCTTATGAATCGCTGTACTATCTAGGCCTACCACGTATTATGAACTTCCTTTTCTCTATTCTAAGTTGATATAGCCATTATCCTTTCTTGAGAATGATTTCCTCAACCAGGCTATACACAATGTGTATAGAATCCGATCCTGTTCGCCTGCAGCGGCTGGCTGAAGTATCGTAGGCTGGTGCTGGCCCGACACAGGATCATCCGCGCATGATTTCTAGCCCAATATTTTACAATTTGGTCTATTTTTTTTAAGAAAATTTACGTTTAACACCCTGATAGACGTAAACTCATCTTTGGACACTAGGGGTCGGCGTCAGGATTCATGGCACCGAGCTAACACGTCTCGGCGCCACAGATCTTGGTTTCAAGGTGCCTGACCAAGCGCAGCAAGACATCCTATGTGACGTTGATGTGGCCGGTATCTCAACGCCAGAATATATGACGCCGAGGTCAGTACCACATATCTTGGCATCTAGGTTGGCGCCAAAATTTGTGACTCCGATCTTCGGCGCCACGCACTCTAGCGCCCTCCCTGGCTGAGTGGCGGGCACCTAGGCTGTGGGGGCGGGGGCGGGGGCACCCCCATCTCCCTCTCCCTTCTGCTGAACCAGCACGTAGCCCAGGTGCCCGCCACGCAGCCAGGGAGGGCGCCAGAGTGCGTGGCGCTAGAGGTCGGCGCCACATATCTTGATGTCGAGCTCGACGCCAAGATATGTGGCGCCGATCTCGGCGCCATGGATTTTGACGCCGAGGTACCGGCCATGTCAACGCCATCTAGGATGCCCTGTTGTGCTCGGCCAGGAACCTCGGAGCCAAGATCTGTAATGTTGAGACGTGTTACCTCAGCGCCATTAATCCTGACGTCGACACTCAGGTTCCAAAGATGAGTTTACGTCTTTCGGATGGCTAAACGTAAATTTTCTTTAAAAAATGGGCCAAATTGTAAAATATTGGGCCTAAATGCAGTCCAGAACACATTGGCGCCGTTCGGCTGTGTAAAAACCAGCCGAAATTCACTGTTCACGACTGGTTTTTACTGTTCACGCTCTCACAAATTTCTCCAGATTTCAGCAGCGAACAGGGCCAAACTGACTTCACGGGCTTTAGGCCTGTTTTGCTTGGAGGCGTCCAGGTAGCTGCTCCCGTGCCAGGCAACCTTTATATGCGGAGGAGAGTAGAGCCATCATAACAGAACCGGTTACTCTGAATTTCTAAATTACTGTCCTTTTACTCTAAATTTCTCAGTTACTGTCCTGTGACTTCAGGGGTTTGGAATAGACCCACATGCCACTCATTCATATAAAGAGGGCAGTAAGTCATCAGAGGAGGCTCATCCACTAGAAGGTGGCCAGGAATGAGGGTGTGGAGGTGTAGTTTGCAGAGTGATGGACAAAATTAAGATGGGTGCAGTGAGGAATCAAAGGCGAACACACTGTCCAAGCTTTGAGATTATCACCGGTTTTCTACACATGCGAATGGGATGAACATACTTATGAGAAGTAGATCTATGCAGATTTGCAATATATGGGATGTGTGTTTTTACAAGGAGATAAATATGCTCCCAACATGTAGGATACAATAAGTCAGCGAGTACTCCAAAGAGAATGATAAGGAAGACCATTCATAATAATGCTTTTGCGTTCTAAAAGGGAATTGTTACACAAGTACTATACTAGTGGATCTCTTGCGAAACCCTAATGACTGATCATGGACAATATATGGCAGACGTCAGACAGCAGGTCATAAGACAAAACTTAAGACATTGTTAAAACTATATAAGTGATTATGATCTGAATCTGATCGTTGTTGTCTCAGGGTAGCTCCTCATGATCCCAATGAGTTGAAGACAAGATTCGGAGAGCTTAAGACAGCAAAGACAGAGAAACTAAAATGTAATGTCCATCGCGCTCACAGATCCTCAACATCCTGCTTTGATGATGTGGGGTGACCTTCATACTCTAACTTCACCCCTAAGCTTGCAGTGATGACCCTGAATTTCAACCTTATCTTCTCCATCACGTCTTGAATTTGTTCATTCTCTGGATCAGACAGCGGGTAGCTGCCCACCAGTGCAGCTAGCTGCTCAATATTCTTCCTGACCCGAGCTGAGAAGGCGTTCTGATCAATGAGAATTGCAGACGTCCACACATCCAGACAGCCCTGAAAGAATCCCAGTTCTTCACCAGCTTGGAAACCCATCTTTAAACCAACCTGCCTTCCCTCTTCCTTTCCAGATGCCAAACCATCATTATAGCCATTTTTATACCCCTCCTGGTAATGTGTCTCATCTAAGAGTAATGTTGGGTCAAGAAAATCAGCCTCAATCTTAGGTTGCTGATCCATAATATGAACAAGAGCCTAGTTTAGCTATGCAACAGACAGTTCTCAAGAAATCTGATTCCAGAAAGCCTGCTTCATAGTAAAAAAGAAAAGGCTTAGCATAATAAGAAACTAAATGAACACACACTAAAGGGAAAAAAGGAGCTAATAAAACTGTATTCGAAATAGTGCTGTAAATCAGGAGCTGCAAATGTATGAAAGTTTTCTCTAAAATATCACCTATATTTTTTTGAATGCCAATAGAAAAGTAAAACTGATCTATTAAAAATTGAAGTGAAACAACTTGATATTCAGGAATCAGAACACAGAAATGCAAAAAAGTATGTTAGTGATTATACATGTACCCACATATACAAGTGGAAAGCCAATATCAGAAAGTATAGTCATAATAAGGTTTGGCACAGTTGATACATATGCTTGCATATTTTAATGCCATATAGGAATAATACAACAAAATTACAGGGGGAGGGTCTCTAGAACAGAGCATGATGAAAACTAGGTCTTACAAGCTAATCTGAAGAATTTACTCCACATGGAACAAAACTGAAGGATCAAGGTTCCCTGACCGAAATATTAAGATTTTTCACTGGCAAGTGTGTAATGACACCATCTAACCAGGAAAACGTTTCTTTGAAAGAAAGAGACCAGGAGATGGTAATTGTGTGCACTGAAGGCCTGGAACCACGGACCACATTTATTTTTCTCCTTCAACTATCCATGTTTGTGTGAGTTAGTTTGCAGGAGTCCTTGTGCTGCAATGCAGGATTACTTTGGCCCTTGAATTGCAATAATGGACTAAAGGGTAGCCAAGCTCAAAGAGAATGGAAGCTTGGTTTCGGGGTATGCCAACTTGCAATAAGGTACATGAAAAAGAAATGCATAGTGCAATCTACTGTCTATACAGCACGCTTACGGACACAGATACATACATCTCATCTAATATTGAGCATATCTAGATACATGTGCAGGACATTTTTCTAGAAAACCCGATACACATATATGTTGTTTTAATGAATAAATAGTAAGGCATATTAAAATTCTAAAAGCAGCGGCAGCCTTGCGTTCTTGCATTTTACTGTTCTGCTCCAAGTTTGCATATTGCCAGCACTCCAACAACCATGCCAAGCCTGCCAAGCATCTGCATCCAATTCTCAAAATCGAAATAAGAACATACAAGTGCTTAGTGCTGAAGTCTAGTCTAACTTATCAAATTAAGAAAGGATATTCAAGTAATCGACTTTGACTCGAGGCTTTAGGGTTGGAGGAGTCGAGGAGAGCTCGGAGGAAATCAGCAGATCACTGATCCAATTCTTTTCCCCTCCCGCTCACAGTTCCATCCGGAAGCCCAATACATATTAGTGAAAGCGCTTGCAGAAGCTGCACTAGAACTACTTGAGTAGTTGAGTTCCTTCTTGGCCGGGAAAAATCAAGCAAAGAGTTGGGGCACGGGAGAGGGGACATCCGGACATGAAGGGACTACGGCCACGGGAGGGGAGAGGAGGAGAAACTTACGGCTGACTCGCCGCCGAAATACCGCCGGAAGGTGGTGGAGCTCGCCGCGCGCGGGGGGACGTCGGCAAACGGGCGCCGTGCGGCTTGCGGGTGGCGGCGGGCGTCTGGCTGGGCTGCCGGCTGCGCGTCGCCCACGGGGTAGCAGCCGACTAGCAGGGGCTATCGGTAGTGCTGGGCCTTGGCCCGTATGCTCAATGGGCCAATACATATGATGGACTTGATATGTATCGGCCCGGCGAGCGGAGGGTGCGATTCGTCAGGTTGGAGAATGACTTATAATTGAACCGAGGAGTACTTAGTCAAATTTGAGATTTATTTGACTCTTTAAGAAAGTTAGAATGACTTATAATTTAAAACGGATGAAGTATTTTATAAGACCAAATTTCTCTCTACATGTTAATAGTATTTGATATGGGTTGTTTTGTAAAATATATCCCATCGGGTGACCACAAAAATCTAGGGGTATATGTTTTTTTTTTTCTAATAAATCTCGTAACTTTTAGATATTTTCAGCAAACGTGAGTTTATAATACTATTATATAGATATAGTAGATAGATTCAGATAATAAATAATCGATAGATAGATTTAGATAATAAATAATAATTTCTCTCTTTATCGTACCTTCTATTCTTCTATACGTGCATCTACCGTGTTGACCGTCACAAACAGAAAGCGAAAGATCCTAACAGCTAGCGACGTGCGTGTTTCAAAGCATCGGTATCTGCAATCCTTATACCTTAGCAGCCATGTTCCAACAAAGGAACAGAAACGAAGAACAGGAACAGGAACTTGAGATGATATTTTATAACATAATATGGGAACGTAAATGTTGTCGACGTTCCTGGAACATGCCATGTTCCCTGTGTCCGGCTGCTAAGATCCCTACCCGATCGGCAGCCGCTAGTATTGCGGGCGGAAGTGGTCATAGGTACGGTAGTTTCTGCAACAATTTCCACTTATCAAATAGTCCATATGGATTAGCCAAGTCTCCGTCAAATGTATTAGGCAACCATTGTAACATGCGCGACCGAAGCCAAGATTAAAAGGGCGACTGAGTCTTGTTATGAATAATTCAACAATTCCAAATTTTCAAGTATACATAAAAATCGAGGACCCCATAATCTAGTCAAGGTTGCCCACTCGCCACTGCATCCACACCTATTTAAGATGTATATAAGCTGCTACATCTAAGGTTATTATAGGATAATATGATTGTAGAGACGGCTGTCAAATTTGATTAACAAGAAAATGATGACTGCTCGTCGCCGGCTCCAAGGAGCTGCTATAACAGTGTTCATCCTCCTGATCTTACAATATGCACAATCCACTTCTTCTTCCACCCATGAGCGAGAGCGAAGAGCAGCTGGCGGAAGCTGCATGACAAGTGAGTGGACCGCGCTCCTCACCTTCAAGGCAAGCCTGTCGGATCCTTCTCATCGCCTTTCGTCATGGCATGGTCGAGCTTGTTGCCAATGGAGGGGAATCCAGTGTCACAATAGGACCGGTCATGTCATCAAGCTCGACCTGCGCAACCCACAGCCCTACGGCATGAATCAGGATACTCGATTGAGCTTGTTGACGGGTGAGATGCCCTCCTCAATTGTTTCTTTGAAGCATCTAAGGTACCTGGACCTCAGCTACAACGACTTCAAGCAAGCACGCATTCCGCTGTTCATGGGGGCTCTAAGGAGTTTGAGGTATATTAACTTCTCAAACACAAATTTCCAAGGGGAAATTCCTTCTCGTATTGGAAATCTCTCCCAGTTGCGATGTTTCGACATCAGCAATAACGATCTGAACACGCCAGATCTCTCGTGGTTGCATCATCTTTCTCTGCTAAGGCATCTTGATATGAGCGGAGTAGACCTCAGTTCTGCAACGGACTGGGTTCGGTGGCTCAACATGCTTCCCGCTCTTCGAGTTGTTCGATTGTCAGACTGCAGGTTTAGCAGCAGAGTTGAAAAAACCCTGACCCATTCCAACCTCACCCATATTGAGATCCTTGATCTGTCAAGAAACTCATTTAACTTTTCAGTCCAGTACAACTGGTTCTGGGGTCTCACCAGCCTTAAGGAACTTCATCTCTCAAATTCTGAATGGTCTGGGCTTATTCCTGATGCATTAGGCAATATGTCCTCTCTCGAAGTCATAGACTTAAGCCAGAACCATAAATTGTCAGGCAACATACCCAGAAACTTGGCAAGTCTATGTAATTTACGGATACTGAACTTTGAGGAGACCAATATAAATGGAGACATAGCAAAACTGATGGAAAGATTACCAAAATGCTCATGGAGTAAACTGCGTGTGCTCAACTTTTACCGGGCAAATTTGACTGGAGAGATACCCGTTTGGATAGGAAATTTGTCGAGTCTCGTTTACCTGGATCTATCTGCGAATGAGCTAGTCGGTCATGTACCTATTGGGATAGGAGCACTTAGCAACTTGACTTACCTGGACCTTGGCTCAAATAAGCTCAGTGGCTTGCTCTCCGAAGAACATTTTGCAAGCCTGGTGAACTTGGATACTTTGGACCTTGAAGACAACTCTTTGAGATTGGGTTTAGGTGAAGATTGGGTTCCTCCATTCCAATTATTAACAATTGGGTTTTTTAGATCATGTGACTTGGGGCCTCGATTTCCTGCATGGCTGAGACGGACTCCAGAGATAGTTCACCTTGATATTTCAAACACGAGTATAATTGATCATTTGCCTGACTGGTTCTGGGTTATTTTTCATAATGCCATCAGCTTGTTCCTGTCAAACAATCAAATAAGTGGGGCTTTACCAGCAAAATTAGAAATAGAATCAGCATCAGTATTAGATATCTCGAACAATTCTTTGTCAGGGACGCTGCCAGTATATGTTACAGCACCTCAACTAGAGAGATTGTATATTTCTGACAACTATATCACCGGCAACATCCCAGCATACTTTTGTGAACTGTATAGCTTGAAAGAATTGGATCTATCAAATAATGAACTAATGGGAGGTTTTCCACAATGTTTGGAGAATGGCTCATCAGCATCTGATCCTTATTCTTTCAATCACTTCGGTTCTATGTTGGAAGTATTGGACTTGAAGAATAACCATTTGTCTGGGGAGCTACTTGATAACCTTCGCAGTGCTAAACGATTAGTCTTTCTAGATGTGTCATTTAACAAATTCTCTGGAAGTGTGCCAACATGGATAGCAGAAAAACTGCCAGAACTAGGAGTGTTCATTCTAAGATCGAATGTGTTCTGTGGTCATCTTCCAAAGGAGTTGATGAAGCTAGAGTCTCTTAAATATTTGGATTTAGCACACAACAACTTATCGGGAAACATACCTTCGTCTCTGGTGGACTTGAAAACCATGGCTATTCCAGGTGGACTTAATTATTTTCCAGAGAGCATATTAATGTTTACAAAACATCAAGAGCTTCACTTTACCTTGAAATTCGAGGGTTCAGCAGTAACTCTAGTTGACCTGTCCTGCAACAGTTTCATTGGGCAGATCCCAAAAGAAATATCCTTACTCAAGGGACTACAAAGTTTGAACCTATCTGGTAACCAATTGAGTGGACCAATTCCAGATGGCATCGGTGGTTTAAGGGAACTAGAATCTCTCGACCTATCTTACAATGGTTTGAGTGGTGAAATCCCCTCAAGTTTATCAGATCTCACTTTTCTAAGTTGCTTGAACCTATCCTACAATAATTTATCGGGACAGATCCCCTCAGGAAAACAGCTGCAAACACTCAATGACCAGTACATGTACATAGGTAATCCTGGACTTTGTGGGCCTCCTCTTGTCAACAATTGCTCCACGAATGAAGCAAGCAAAAATAGTTATGAGGAAGATGAAGGCACCACATGTGATGGATCATCTTTCTACATCAGTATGAGCTTGGGATTTGTGATGGGTCTTTGGACGGTGTTTTGCACCATGATGTTCAAGGAAAAATTCAGGGATGCTTACTTTCAGATGATTGATAGCGTATACGACAAGGTTTATCATGTGTAACAATTTATGAGCAACAGAGCAAGGCTGCCTCTATATATAATAAAATTATCAAATTGTGCAGCTAGCTTGATTAGACAACGATAATGATTATGTGTCATTAGCATTAGTTTGGAAAAAGTTTACATATAGGAGTACTCGTGCAGTTAATTTAAATGTACATTTTGTTTATCAAAGCGACAACTTTGAGCTACTCAATCCATTCTCTTTTCTACTTATCATTTGAAGAAAATCGGTGTGATCTCTACTATATACATCTTTGGCCATATTTTTTTCCAAAGAGCATCTCCAGCAGTCCCCTTACTCATCCCCAATGAGAATAAAAACTGTAATTTGAGGAATTTGGTGCTCCAGCAGTCCTCCAGACTCACCCCCAATGAAGAGAATTTTTTCTTGTCAGCCCCGCATAATCCAGCCCCTCGGCACATCTCCAAGAGTCTTTCTAAATCTCACTTTCTAAATTACCATTTAGAGAGTCATTTGCATAAAAATCACTTTATATATCTTTTCACTTTCCACCAGCTTTTCTATATCTCATGCGCACTCTAGAGAGCTATTCTCGTCTTCTAGTTTTGGCTAGCGAAAAATCCAGTAGAAGATGGCTATACTTGGATGACCATTTAGAAAAGCTATTAAGGGTAGTTTTTCATTAAAATATATATTCCTTTTATTTTATTTAGGAAGGATGTAGGGAGTCTGTCCGAGATGCTCTCACCCCTCTTTGCTAAAGCGGCGCCTCCGGCTGTCTGGTGGCCTGCATCGAGGCGGCGGCAGCGGCGGCTATCAGCGTCGACCTCGCGCACTGTCGAGCTGCTGCTGGTTTCGTTCCGCAAGGCGACGGAGTTGGGGGAAGGAAGCCTGCTGCTTAGGCGAGACGGCAACCCAACGAGGGCGTCCCGTTCGTCCGAAGCCATAACCCACGGTAACCCACCCCTCTGGATCGGATGGAATTTCCCATTCCATATCTCTCTTTATTTCCCTATCCTTTGAACCAAACGTGGGAAATCAATTCCACCAACCTCTATTTCCCTATCCCACCAGGCATAACCCATTATCCAAACGCCACCTCAAAGATGACGGAGCCCGATAGCTCCTCAATACGGCGGTGATGCAACTGTCGGACACGCAGAGACGGATCGGCGGCGAGCTGACCGGCGGTGGAGAAGAATCTAGTTGAGAGAGGGAGAGAATGGAGGTAGTGGACCTCGATGAACCTGCCGCGGCGACGAGCGGCGTCTCCCTGGACGCGTTGGCTCCGCGGCCACCGCACGCCACGCCGCGGCGAGATCCTCCGGTCCCTCTCGCGCCAACCGCCGCCGACCACCGGGATCTTCTCGGGCGGTGGCGAGCAGCGCCAGGGTCCGAGCGGCCGAATCCGACGCTGGCGAGTAAAGCAAGAGAAGCAACGCAGCGGCGACGGAGGAGAAGAGGAGGGGAAGCGGCGATGGTAGAAGAGCAGGGTGCCGTGTGTAGAACCGGTGGCGGTGCGGGAGGGGATAGCTTCAGTGGTGCGGGGAAGAAGAAACCGACGGA